>CM064533.1:696494-700721 GCA_032716605.1 Paralithodes platypus | reverse complement strand
AGATGATATAATATATATATGTATATATATATATATATATATATATATATATATATATATATATATATATATATATATCATTCGTATTTATGTATTTATCTAAGTTATGCCTCCCCCCCTCCCTCCCCCTCCCCCCATTATACCCCCTCCCTCCCCTCCCCATATATATATATATATATATCATTCGTATTATGTTTTTATCTTATGCCCCCTCATATAACTAATATAATCTTTATGTATTTATCTGTTATGTTATATAACCCCCATATTATATATATTATACCTCCCCCCCCCCCCCCATATACTCCCCCTCCCCCCCCCCCCATTATACTCCCTCCCCCTCCCCCCCTCCATTATACCCCCCTCCGCCCCCCCCACCCCCATTATACCCCCTCCTCCCCCCATTATACCCCCTCCCTCCCCTCCTCCCTCCCCCTCCCCCTCCTCCCCCATATATATATATATATATATATATATTTTTTTTTTTTTTTTTTGGGTGGGGGAGGGTTATTTTTTATTTTTATTTCATTTTATTTTTCTAATTGTAGATTGATATAATATATATATATATATATATATCATTCGTATTATGTATTTATCTAAGTTATGCCCCCTCCCTCCCCCATTATACACCCTCCCCTCTTATTATATCCTCCCCTCCCTCCCTCTCCCCCTCCCCCATATATATATATATATATATTATTTTTTTTATGCGGGTTATTTTACCTTTATATTTATATTTAATTTAAATATTATTTTATTACTATATCTCCCATTATATCTATTATATATACTATCCCATTTACCCCTCTCTCCCTTTAATACCATATATAGATATATATTTATATATTCATTCCCTATATATTTTTTATATTTTTATTATTTTATTCCATATCTACCTATCCTATATATAAATTATATCCTCCCATATATATCTCATTATCCCCTCCTTATCTCCCTCTCCCTCCCCCCCTCCCCCCCCATATATATATATATATATATATTTTTTTTTTTTTTTTTTATTTGGGTGGGGGAGGGGTTAATTTTTTTATTTTATTTTATTGTTATTTTTTCTAATTGTAGATTGATTATGAATATATTAGAATATATGTATAGTTGATATAATAATCTACTACTATGTATAATATGTATGATATAATATATATTATAGACAGAATATATAATATATATATAATATATATAATAAATAATATATATACATTCGTATTTATGTATTTATCTAAGTTATGCCCCCTCACCTCCCCATTATAAACCCCACCCTCCCATCTCCCAGATCATCATCTAAATATACTATATATTATAATCGTTCGTTGTATGTAGTTTATCTATCTTATGCACCCTTCTTATTCCCCCACTCCCCATGTGTGTTATATTTTTTTTTTTTTTATACCCCAGCCGTCCTCTCCCCACCCCCATTATACCCACCTCCCTCCCCTCCCCCCCCATCCCCTCCCTCCACCTTACCCCTCACCCCCCATATTATATATATCTATATATATATTTTTTTTTTTTTTTTTTTTTTTTTTGGGTGGGGGAGCATTGATATATAATATACTATATATATATATATATATATATATATATATATATATATATATATATATATCATTCGTATTTATGTATGATCTAAGTTAGGCCCCCTCCCTCCCCCATTATACACCCTCCCCCTCTTCCCCCATTATACCCCCCTCCCCCCATATATATATATATATATATATAAAAAATTTGGGTGGAGGGTTATTTTTGTATTTATATATTTCTTTCTAATTGTAGATTGATATACTTATATACTGTATATATATGTATATATTTTTTGCTTTTTTTTGGTTCTGTTGTGCATTTGTTTTTATACCCCGCCCTCCCCCCCCTCCCATTACAGATCCGTTACACATCTAGCCAGCCATGGATAGAAAACGCCCCATATTGTTTTCTAATTGTAGATTGATATACTTATATATATATATTTTGTTTTGTTTTTTTTTGGTTCTGTTGTGCATTTGTTTTTATACCCCCCCCCCCCCCCCCATTACAGATCCGTTACACATCTAGCTTGCCATGGATAAAAAACGCCCCATCCCGGAGGACCAGCTGGCCTCCGTCCTCAACACCATCCTTGATATGAGCAGTAGCGAGAGCGATGAGCGAGGACGACATGGGATGCGAGGAAGAGGAGTGGACAGATGAGGGCGGGTGAGACGGATGGAGATGAAGATGGTTTGACCAATTCTCCACCGCCCAGGGGGGAAGAGGAGGAGGATCATCACATCAGCACCTCCACCTCCCCTCCACCAACTCCACAAACTCCACCTCTACAAACTCCACCAACTCCACAAACTCCACCTCCAGTCGTCGCCCCCAACCTCACCACGTCTCATCATCACCCGTCCCCCTTCATCGCCACTGCTCATCATCACCCGTCGCACTACCTCGCCAACTTCTCATCACCACCCGTCTCCCTAGCCCGTACATCACTCCACACCACCCCATCTCGCCACTGTTCATCATCACCCGTCCCCCTAGCCCGTACATCACTCTAAATAACCCCATCTCGCCACTGCTCATCATCACCCGTCGTACTACCTCGGGACCTCTCTTCACCAGCCGTCCCCCAAGCCCGTACATCACTCCACATCACCCCACCTCATCCATCCCCACCCGTCCTACCAGCACCCATCCTACCATCAACATCCCCTCATGTACTCTCACCACAACCAATCAACATCCTCTCATGTTGTCACACCATTCCCGAACTTCCACACCTTCTATTCTTTTTCTTCTCCTGTTTCACGACACAACCTGCATGGCGGGTCCCTTGTTACACTCACGTAGAATCACCGCCCAGCAACATTTCAGACAGCCCCCGCACCCTGGCTCCACTCCTGCCCGGTGGGTAAGTCTGAACACCCCACCATCACATGTCCTGTCTCCCAGCGTAGCCTCCCCCTCGCTGATCTCCTTGGGGAACAGCGGGGGCAGCGAGGCGCGCTACATGGCGTTTGTTCCGCCTGAACATCGCCAAATCATGCACGATGAGATTGCTGCGGCAATCGATGAGGAGCTTCCACAGAGGCTTCCTCCTGCCCCACTTCATCCACCCACAGCACCTTCTCCATCACCCTCATCACATCCACCATCACCCACACGCCCTGACTCCACCACACCACCTTCTCCATCACCCTCATCACATCCACCATCACCCCCACCCCCTTCCGCAGAAGACGACCCCCCTCCCCCTCCCCGCCGAAAATCTGGGCCCGTGGAGGGCCGAGGTGGTAGGGCCCGGGGGCGCAGAGGTTACATACGTCATCCAGGCGGACGACGTGGTGCTCTCCCAGCACGTGCACCTCCACGCCCCCCCACCGTGTATGCTGAGGATCACGAGTGGACGTCAGACCCGTTCACACCCAACGTTGATCCTTTCACTGGAACCCCTGGCTTGCGGGTTCCAGCACCAGTGACACCACTGCAGTTCTTCCAGCTCTTTTTTACAAGAGAACTGCTCAGGTTCCTGGTGAATGAGACCAACGCGTATGCCTTATTCGTTGGTTCTCTGTGGACATCGTTCAGTGAGGAGGACATGGCCAAATTCCTTGGTCTGTACTTCCTCATGGGTGTCAACAAACTCCCCACTGTGCGTCACTACTGGCTAAATGATGGAGTCCATAATTATCCAACGTTTCGCACGACCATGCAGGTCACCAAGTTCCAAGCCCTTGCTGAGCAATTTTCACACGTTCAACAGCAAGGCAGTCATCAAGCAGACCAAAGACAGGCTAGTGAAGATCCGCACGGTGATGCGCTACCTGCTTGCTGGCTTCAAGCTTGCCTACGTCCCGGAGAGGAAGGTGTCCATCGACGAAGGCTGCCTTGGGTGGAAGGGTCGCCTTTCATTCAAGTGCTACAACCCGATGAAGCCGAAGAAGTACGCTATCAAGCTGTACATCCTGGCAGAGTCCACGACTGGTTTCGTGTATGACTTTGAAGTCTACACTGGTATTGGTCAAACTCTCCAGAAAACGGTTGAGGGTTTAACGGAGTCCCTGCAAGGCATGGGTTACAAGTTGTTCATGGACAACTTTTACAACTCAGTTGACCTGTGCCACCACATGCTCACACACCACCAGATCTATGTGTGTGGCACCCTGAGGCTTGCACGAGGGGCTCCGAAGCGGTTGCGCGACATTGCCCATGCATCGACACTGGAAG
>CM064533.1:501494-693994 GCA_032716605.1 Paralithodes platypus | reverse complement strand
TATATATATTACTTTATTTTATTTTCGTGTACAATAGAATTATTTCTGAATTTATTACCTGAAGATAACCTGGCTTTCTTATTTTGTTTTTTCAGTGTCAACCCAGGAGCCATTTCCCTTCTCGTTGGAAAGGGTTGTAGCCCTACCAGGTAAGTAAAATTGGCAACCTTCATGACTGACATGTCTTCTATGAACATTATACAATTATTGGCAACTCAAATTATATAAAAGTGTTGTATATTGTGGCAAAGATATACAACTGTATAAACATTCTCATATATTTTCATAACAATAACAATGCATGGAAACAATTGCGCATAGCTCACGAACCATTTACGCTATATTATTTTATTTTCACCATTGGAAAGAGCACAATTTTCCGATTCCGGTGATATATACAGTTATATACGTATCCGACCAAATAAAGCAACCACGAGGTGGGGAACAGCTCGGAACCCGGCTAGCATCGCCCGAACAGAGACTGGTGAAGCGTAAATATTCGCATTTTGGCTCTTCATTTCAAATATTCATAGCGCAAAAAGTATTTGTCGTAGGAACTTCTAGTTTGTTTTATACTCATCAGCATTATTTGCCGTATTCATTCAGCCTAAATTTAAAACCATACACTTCGTAGCAACGAAATAAATCGATAATGTTATAAACCATATCAATCAAAATCATATATTTTTTTTTTTCGGTCACTGCATGGGAACAATTGTGCATAGCTCGCGAACCAATTACGCTATATTATTTTTGTTTTCACCATTGGAAAGAGCACAATTTTCCGATTCCGGTGATATATACAGTTATATACATATCCGAGCAAATAACGCAACCACGAGGTGGGGAACAGCTCGGAACCCGGCTACCATCGCCAGAACAGAGATGGGTGAAGCGTAAATATTCGCATTTTGGCTCTTCATTTCAAATATTCATAGCGCAAAAAGTATTTGTCCTAGGAACTTCTAGTTTGTTTTATACTCATCAGCATTATTTGCCGAATTCATACAGCCTAAATTTAAAACCATACACTTCGTAGCAACGAAATAAATCGAAAATGTTATAAACCATATAAATCAAAATCATATATTTTTTGTTTTCGGTCACTGCTTGAGAACTATTGAAGATAAACAATTTCTGTTTTCAGATTTGGAAAGAGGAGAAAAAATACTATTATTTGAGCAAAAAAAAATATATGGTCATCACTCACAATTTAGAGCTAGGATGGTGTGAAGACAATTGCATGGGAAATAATTGTATTCCGGACTCATTTACACTTTCATATTTCGATTTATTTCGATTTTTTTTTTTTTTATCATGTACTATAAATATTCCTCTTTCCACTGATATATGATACATCACAATAAACAGCATTCTGGTGGATGGAAATCGCGAAAAATGTAAGGCTTCGACAACACTCATGAGCCAAATTCAAGACCTAAAATACTTGTCAACCGCCTCCTCGGACTTATTGGAACATAATATGTCGCAAGGAGTTAATAAAATAAAACAAAATGTATTATCGTGTTCAATACCTATTTCTAGTTAATTTCTACTAACCTTATTAGATCATTCCACCTTGCCAAGAGACACGACCTGGTCCCTTGGTAATATAGTCCTTGAGGTACAACCTGACTCTCTTCCCTGCTACCGAGGAGGTATTGCGTGAGAGGGGTTCTAGAGAGAGTAGCTCACCCTCTTGCCTCCACGTACCAGGGTTGACACGCCGATTAGCGTGGTCCTCCTCGTCCACCCGCGCGATGTTGTGGGTGGGGTAGCGAGTCCGGAGCAGGTAATTGTGGAGATAACAGATTGCCAATACTGCTGACTCAACATTCTTGGGCTCAAGGAGAATCGATGTCATTAGTAGGCGGAACCTAGGAAAAAAGGGAGAAGAACTGATTAATATAAAGTATTTAAATTTGATAAACAAATAAAATGGTTAAAAATGAACCGAGGGAAAAGGGAATAAATAATGGTTAGTGTAAACAATATACATTTTACTAGCAAATAAAATGGTTAAAAATTAACTGACGGAAAATGGAATAAATAATGATTGTTATGAAGAATAAATTTTTTACAAAGAAAGGAAATGGTTAGATACCTAGAAACTGACATATAAATAAAAATGATAAATTATGAGTACGTAATAATAGACATAGGAATAATTAAAAAAAAAAAAAAAAAAAAAAACACATCCTCAGGTGACAACCAAAATTGTATATGAGTGTTAATATAATAATATATTTTCGTGCAGACATTCAGACACATACATCAATACTAAACACTTGACTTATTTACCTGTTCGCCATAATCCCGAAAACATTCTCAACCACTCGGCGAGCTCTTGAGAGGCGGCAGTTGAAGATTCGCTCTTCCTTGGTCATTTTGCGGTGAGGGAAGGGTTTCATGAGCCAGGTCCTCAGCCCAAAAGCGTCGTCCTCGACGATGAAGTAGGGGACAGGCTGATCCCCACCAGGTAGAGGTTCAGCTTCTGGCAGTCCCGCACGGCCCTCCTCGAGTGCAGTACGGAGTGGGGTGTCCATGAACACACCACCATCAGATGAAGACCCGTGGGCTCCAACATCAACATAGAGAAATCGATAGTTGGCATCAGACAAGGCCATCACGACTATCGAATGGAACTTCTTGTAGTTGTAGAATTTGGAACCCCCCTTGGGAGGACATTTGATGGCAATGTGTTTGCCATCCAGGGAACCGCAGGTGTGTTGGAAGTCCCAGATGAGAGCAAATTGGTCTGCCACTACCTTCCACTGAGCAGGTGTCCTTGGGCAGACCATTACCTCCCCCATGTACTCATCAATGATTGCATTGCACATCTCAGGGACAATTTTGGAGATGGTGTTTGGTGCAACTCGGAAGGAATATGAGAGGTCTGTATACGTGTTTCCAGAGGCCAGGAATCGCAGCGTTATAGCCAACCGCAAACCTGGTTCGATACTTGCACGAAAGGTAGTGTACTGCTTGGCAATCCTTGGCCCGACACAACGTAGAAGCTCCCTGAATATAACGACGGGCATCCTCATAAAGTTTTTGAACTTAGCACTATCCTCCTCTGCCAACTCGACCATCAATTTGTGATACACACCATACTCTTCACGGCGTAAAAGCATAGGTCGGACATGCCACTTCCTCCTTCGTTCTAATTTCCTCTTCTGCTTCCTTGCTCATCTTCTTCTGATGAGGGCCGCAAGCAACTCGATCTCTGCATGTTCACGCTCCAGTGCCAGAGCCAAGCGTAGGGGAACATTGGAGCGTGTACTTAGTAAATCCATGGCGCTGTAGTTCGGTTGTGTGGTACGGTAGAGCTGATGATAAACACTGTTGGAGGGCAGAGCTCCGCCACCCTATTTATACCAACCCTTATCATCCTCTCCAATGACATTACCTAATCATCTCCGGTCGCAGGTGGGATCAAGGGAGAATGTTCCTTCGATGGTCGTCGGCCATTCGCCATAATCGCACAACCTCCGCGGTTTTATCTCATCACATCGTCCAACATTCGAAGGTCAATCTCTGTGCATTCGCCATTTTCGCCCTTTGTCTCACTTCATTAGCCCTTAATTGCCCTCAATTGTCGCACAACATTCGTAATTTTCGCCAAAGAATTCGCCATAATTGCACTTTGGTCGTACTTCCGTCGCACTTCATTCGAGGAAATTCGTCTTTTTCGCTTTCATTCGCTTTCATTCCCTTCTGAAAAACCCCTATTCGCCGCAAATTTTGGGACATAGAAAAAAAACACGGTCGCACGGCGTTCGCCATCGAAAAATCGCACAGTGGGATACCCCCTTTAGAAATCTTCTGTATGAAGAAAGCTTGAAGAAATTAGGCTTACATTCGTTAGAGAGATGCATAGAGTTAGAGGGGATATGATAGAGGTGTTCAAGTGGGTTAGTGGGATTAATAGAGGGGACATGAAAAATGTACTAAAGCTCAGTGATAGCGAAAGAACTCGAACAAATGGTTTCAAATTAGATAAATTTTGTTTCAGAAAAGATATAGGCAAATATTGGTTTGGTAACAGAGTTGTAGATAGGTGGAATAGGCTACCAAGTGTTATAGTGGGATCAAGAACGATAGGGAGCTTTAAGATAAAATTAGATAGGAATACGGACGAGATGGGTTGGGTGTGAGGGGGATCTGTCAGGTGTGGGCCAATCAGCGCTCTGCAGACCCCGTTTTCTGACCTCTGACCGTTTCAGTGAGGTCAGTCCTAATGGTGTTAGGGAGCTGGGCTTGTAATTAGGCACCGCCTTATAATTAGGATTAGGTGTGAGAGGGATCTGCTTTGCTTGGGCCAATCGGCTTTCTGCAGACACCCATTTTATTATGTTCTTATGTCACTCTTGCTCCGACCACCACTGCTGACAGTACTATTTATCTTGTTCTCTCATTCCATTCCATTAATACGCTAGTACTAACCTCAACGTAGCTTTCACCGATCATCCTCATTATGATTTAAGTTTAGAGGCCCCCTTCTGCCCTTATCTGTCCACTAAATTTCCTCTTTGATCATCACTTGTTATCACCCAACTCCATCGCCAACATGGTTGTCTTGTTTCAACACAATAACCATATCCCGTCGCCTACGCTCCAATAACCAGGTAAATATACTATTGTGAGGTTGAGTACAATTCTACAGTCCATCAAGTACAAGAATAACCACATAATAAATGGTCCTTCGAACGAAAACGAAATATTAAACGGTACTTCGACGGTTTATTGAAGGTGTGCTGGCGCGGCGGTTTGCTTGTTTTGGTTCGGCGCCACGGTTGTTTTGCGGCCGCGAGGTTGTAACGCATTATCTAGTACCCTCTCATATCCACACTAACATGTCCCACGCATTATATAAGCATGGCGCTGCAGGGGAAGGTGTTGTTGAAGAAGTTTTGGTAACAGAGAGGGCTCGATACCCTGGGGAGATTGTTTATTTGGTTTATTTATTTTTCGGTGCCGAAGCAACAGCTCGAGTGGTTCGAACTTTTTCTGTCTTGAATAATGTAGGGTTAGCCCAACACCATATCACATTCTAGAATGTCACTATTTAGGTTAGCTTTACCCTTTCAAAATTTAAATTTCTTTTTAAGGTTGACCTAAATAAATTCTTAAAATTTAAATTTGTCTTAAAATTAGCCTAACCTAAATTGAATTTTGGTATTTCTATGTTAGCCTAACCTAAGTTTAATTTTCACTAAATTATTGGGTTTTGGTTTATAGTAAGTTAGCCTAATTTTCTAAATTTGGCCTCATGTTAGCCTAACCTAAAAAATAATTTACCATCAAATTAGCGTAATCTTCTAAATTTAGCATCATGTTACCCTAACCTCTCAAATTAAAATATAACATAGCCTACCAAATTTAATATTTTTTGCGATTTGATCGGCGGGAGATTTTTATCTTTTCCGACTAAAACATTATTAAAATTTGTATTTCGCAATTTCCATTCGTTTTTTATTAAAGGTGACAATATGGACTCTCTAGCCCAAGGCAAACTCCGTAGGGCAGGCAATAAAGGTTCATTAACGGTCTTGTCAAAAGATTTAGATGAAGCCAATCAAGATATCTTGTTGCCGCTATATACCTCTGACACTGAGTATTTTAACCTCTGAAGTGCGCATGGGGGTAATTAAACACCTCTGCCTGTGCGCATGTATTTGAGCTGTTTCCATCACTAAAATATTCATTTTACCATAAATAGCATTAATACTTATCCATATGCGCCTAATATAGGTTGATTATAAAGGTATTAACCTGTTACAACAATAAAACAAGTGAAAACAGCGTTTGGATGGTCAAAATCGGCCATACAGGGCGGGAGTTACATAATGTATGGGTGAGGCAACCTCCTTTCCCGCCAATTTCCCCCAAGGCTGGAGAGACACTGTCGATCGATACTCTCTCTCTCTCTCTTGCACTCGCTTGCTAACAATGATGACAATGCCCTGCTTGCAACTCGCTAATGTTAGCACGAAAATATACCTCAGAATAAGGGAATAACAGGGAAAATAGGTGATAACTGAAGGAGGGGAGGAAAGTGGGGAAGGAGGGGAGGTAGAGGAGTGATATTTTACATGGCCCAGGGGCAAAACAAAAAATAAAAAATAAAAAAATAAATTTTGTTTTTTTCGATGTTTAAAGTTGATTTTTTTTTCTCTGACTCTTAAGAGTCTTCCCGCAGTTCGCCGGGGGAACTCTTAAGAGTCTTCCCGCAGTTCCCGGGTTAAGGAGAACCAAGAGGATACCATCTACTTATTTGATATCTATGGGATAATCGCTAGTCTGAAGGAGAAACTTGGTAAATCAGGGGCATAATCGGTCCGAAATTAAGAAAGGATCAAGTGTTAAATTGCAGCACCTGACTTTGCCCACCTTCGCTGGCGACCCCACATTATGAACGGGATTTTGGGATATGTTTAGATGTGTGGTGCATGACAGGGCTGATTTAAGTTCGATTCAAAAGCTGACGTACTTGAAGGGTCAGCTACATAAACTTGCCTATAAACATGTAGAAGGCTTTACGGTTGAGGGTGCAAGCTATGCTCCCGCCGTAGACTTGCTTCAGGAGACCTTCGGGCATCCCAACAGAGAAAAAGCGGCACACATCATGAACTTTCATGACCTTGTCTCACCTAAATGTCAAGCAGCACAACTAAAGGCTTTTTACGCCAATATGGAAAGTGCGATGTGATCTATGACTAGTCAAAGGGTAAGTCTAGAGGAATTCTCCGTGGTTACACTGTTGAATAAATTGCCATCACCAGTTAAGGAGACCGTTAGGAGGGAGATGGGTGATGAGAGCCTAGATTACAAGGCTTTCACACAGTGTTTTCAGGCGGAACTCTATAACAAGGCGGGTCAAGATACCCCTGTGAGAGAATTGCCTATGGCTACAGCTGCCTTCACGACACAGAGTGAGAGTAGCCGATTTGCCTGTAACTTGTGTAGCGGGAATAATCATCCCTGGTACAAATGCTTTAAATATAAGACAGGTTCTCTCAAAATAAAGAGAGCCAGGCAACTACGGCTCTGTGTCGGGTGTCTCTCCAGTGAACACTGTAGTAACGGGTGTACAAATCCTAATATTAAGAATTTTAAATTCTGCCGTGGCAAACATTTTCACTCCCTGTGCCAAAAGCAGAGAGAGATGAGTTCAGCAGGTGGTGGTAGTAGTAATAGAGTAGAGTCATCACCTACAACCTCAACAACAATGTCCGTAAGTATGAGTAAACAGACAGTTATTTTACCCACAGTTCAGCTGCCTGTAAAGGGTAAGTACAAGAAAACCATAAAGGTTAGATCGCTACTTGATCAGTGCTCGCAGAGGACTTTCGTGAAGAGCTCTGTACTACCGTCTCTTTCTTATGAATCAAAGGGAATGGAACAATTGAGTCTTCACCGAAACACAAACCTCTCGTGAGTATCCTGTTGTAGCGCTGAACATCGTGGCAGATTTCATCGTCTTGACGCAATAGTTGTCGATGATCTCCCCGAACACAAGGGCAAAACTAGTCTAAAAATTGAAATCACTAGTTTACAGCGTCGTGGCATAAAATTGGCCGACTCATACGTTACCGAGACAGCACAATTGGAGCTATTAATAGGTGCCGACCAGTACTACAACATAGTGCGACCTGGCTATAAAAGGGCCGGAAATTTGGTTTTACTTCCAACCAAATACGGATATGCCCTTAGTGGTTCCTATGCAGGCAACCACGTCTAGCTCCAGCACTGAAGTTATTACACTACTTAAAATGGCAGTGACCCCAGTAGATCAATATATGTCTATTGGACAATTTCCATGTCATAAAGAATTAAGTGCTTTGTGGGATCTAGACCATATTGGTATCTCACCTAAAGAACATTCACAAGCCAAATGGCAAGCTTTGACCACATATGAGGAAACAGTCACATATGATCCTGAGAGTCAGCAGTTCAGCTACGTCTGCCCTGGGCCGAAGGAAAGGGACGGTTACCCACCAACAAAGGTTTGGCTGTGGGTAGATTACAAGGACTCCAGAAGAGATTTATTGCTGACCCTGGGTTTTGTAAACAATATTCGTATGTAATTTCTGATCAGTTGTCGCGTGGTTTTATTGAGGAAGTTCCATTCAATGATTCTGGGTAATGTCACTATCTGGCGCATCATGGGATCGTAAAGGAAAGCAGGACTACTCCGGTGCACATTGTATTCGATTGTTCCACTAAGGTTAACCAGTACAAGCCCAGTCTGAATGACTGTCTGTACACGGGACCATCTTTAGTACCGGAGTTAGCTGAAGTCTTGTTGAGATTCCGTCTGCATCAGTATGCGTGGGTCAGTGACATCGAGAAGGCCTTCTTGATGTTGAAGCTCATTGAAGAAGACGGGGATTACACCAGGTTCATGTGGCCAAAAAATCCTCTTTGTCTGGATTCGCCTCTACGTTGTTATCAGTTCCAGGTTGTATTGTTTGGTGCTACCTGCTCCCAGTTTCTGCTGAACGCAACCATCCTAAAACATCTTTCCCTTGTTGATGTAGACCCAAAGATTGTACATGAAATTAGGGCCGGGCTATATATCGATAACCTCCAAGGTACGGGGGACAATGAAGATTCCCTCGTCCGTACATACGGTATGGCTCGTGAAGTTATGGACAATGCCCACTTGTTCCTGCGTTAATGAGCTACCAACAGTCCTGTTCTGAGAGAGGTGTTGCAAAGGGATTGTGTTGCTGCTGAACAGCAGGAACTGGTGAGAGTCCTTGGACTAGTATGGGAGACGGCTTCTGATTATCTTTCCTTTGGAGTTCAGTACACTCCGGTCGAGCATGTAACAAAGCGTGAGTGTTTGAGATTTTCTGCCAAACTCTTTGATCCTTTGGGTGTTTTGTTGCCAGTGTCTATAAAGTCTAGAATATTTCTCCAGCAATTGTGGAGACTAAAGATGGATTGGGACGAGGATCTTTCTGAGGACTTGAACACGGAATGGCTGGTGATAGTAGATGATCTGGCACTCTGTAGTATTGATTGGTCTATAGTGAAATATTTAATACAGTTCATATTGTCAATGCCTTTGATGATTTTCAACACTTGAATTAAGTCGCCTCTTAATCTGTGCTGGGTTAAAGGAAATACAGGTAGATTTAGTTCTCTAAGACGCTCCTCGTATGGTTTGTTCTTTAGGCAAGGTATAATTTTGATAACTCTACGTTGAACTCGTTCTAGCTTGTCTATATCTTTCTGGTAGTAAGGGCACCAGGATTGAACGCAATATTCTAGGTGAGGGCGGACTAAGGAATTGTAAAGAGTTAGGATTACATCTTTGGATTTATGCTCAAATGATCTGCCAATAAAGTCAATTATTTTGTTTGCCTTCTTAACTTCTGAACATTGTTGACTCGGTTTTAGGTTACTCGATATTGTTACTCCCAAATCAGTTTCTCTGTCTACACTCTAAAGTGGGGTGCCATTCATTGAGTAGTTTGCTTTCTCATTTCGGTATCCGATATGGAGTACTTTACATTTATTCGCATTGAAACCCATTTGCCAAATTTGAGCCCAATGTGACAACTTATCTAGATTATGTTGCATATCTTCAACATGTTCATTTGAGAGTAAGCTATTTTCAATGTTTGTATCGTCAGCAAACTTTGAGATTGTACAGGTCAGACCCTCATCTATGTCGTTAATGTAAACTAGGAAGATAATTTTCCCCAGTACCGATCCCTGGGGTACCCCGCTACTTACAATGATCCATTTGGATGCTTTACTTTTGATGACTACTCTTTGCTTTCTGTCACTGAGCCAATTTTCTATCGATTTCAACACACCGTCTTGTATTCCATGCGCTTTTAGTTTTATCAATAAACGTTTGTGGGGAACTCGGTCAAAGGCCTTTTTTGAAAATCAAGGTATATAATATCTACAGCTTTACTCTCATCATATAGGTTGAGGATATCGTGGAAGAAGTCTAAGAGGTTTGTTAAGCAGGAGCGTATATTACGAAAACCAAGTTGAGTATCATTACGTATGTTGTTTTCCTCTAAGTGATTTACGAGTTTGTCTCTTATGAGTGTTTCTAGCATTTGACATACAACTGAGGTTAAGCTAATTGGACGATAGTTAATAGGTAAGGATTTGCTGCCTTTTTTAATATCGGTGTTACGTTGGCGAGCTTCCACTGATCAGGCATAGTCCCAGACAGTAAGGATTTATTGAAGAGTAATGTCAGTGGTTTGGAGAGCTCATACTTAGCTTCCTTTAGAATTCTAGGTGAGATTGTATCAGGTCCAGGCGACTTATTTACCTTGAGTTTATATGAAAACTTCAAAACGTCTCTCTCTGTAATGCTGATAATAGGTAGGGGAGAACGGGTGGGGAGGGTGATATAGGAGGGGTGGGGGGGATAAGGGTGAATGGAAATGGTGTATGGCTTCAGGGAGGGGGGAAGAATTTGATTTGATTTGATTTTTTATTGAGAAAAGTACAAATGTTACACAATATCATAGTTACATCATCTCAAAAGGGCGAAGGTGCATACGCAATCTTCACCCTAATTCTAGCTTAAACTATGTCATTACATGTACAATGTTAGATAAATGATGCATGGATATTGCAGATATTTTTTAACACTACCTAAATTTACTATATACAGTATTATAATAAAGACATATATAAAGTACATGAGTTATCGATGTGGACCTTGATCAGATTTTTTTTTCTTTTAAACATACAGTTCGTGAAGAGCATGCTGGTCCACAAGACCCCCACTGAGCCTCAACCGCGTTAATCCCTCCTTAAACATACTAGCCAAGACCAATAATAGTACTATTGGTCTTGATACTAGCAGGACCCTAACCGCCGTGACTCAGTCACCGAACGCCGCTCTCAAAACATACAGAGACACTGCAGTATGGTTAGGGAGCGTAGGTTCGCTGACCCAGGGTGGCCTTTAAAGCCTGGTTCACACATAGCCGAGTCGGTGCCCGAGTCTAACACGAGTCACACTCGTCGATTATCGCCGTTGCTGGAGGCCGAGTAGGCCGCGAGTAGCAATTGATCCCGAGTCAACAAGAGTGGTACACGAGTTAACACAAATTAATAAGAGTCAACACGTGTTCATGCAAGAGTTTGTACGAGTAACTGAGAGTCAACATGAGGGTAACGCGAACCCAAGACGAGTGTCAAAAATTTGAAAAATAACGGTCAAATTCCAGGGTACGAAAACAAAGAGTAGGTGCGAGTCACGACGAGTGTAACACGGATCAACACGAGTGTAACACGGGTCAACACGAGTCAACAAGAGTGTTAATATTAACAATCCTCGTACATGATTATTTATTTTCTATATATATTTCAGCGATAATATTCATTACTATGATTTTATTTATATTTTTCTCATATATTTGGTTAATGTTGACCTGAGAAATTGAGATAATTTTTTTTTTTTTTCTGTCTATTTAATGCATCTATCTCCCTTATACATATATATAACTATGTCTTATTTGGTATTTTTTTAATCTATGAATAATTTCTAATACGATGGAATTGAAAACAATATTACCCTTCTAACACACAAATAATAACATGAAATAGAGTCAATAAAAATGTCTCCTTCGTCTTTTCAGAACCAATTAAGTCCGTCTGTCTCATAATAGTTTGTGTGTTTATCCCTCACTTCCCCCTCTGCAACTCTCTTTCTATTGTTACGATGGGACTCGTATAAAACAAGGGCTCTTAATCACTGGACTAGAAAGGCACACAGCCACAACGGTAACACTAGATCCAACCCTCGAACTTATAATGCCGGCGCACAAAAACACCTATACCCTCCAGAGTTAAATCTGCGATAGCAGGGTATCCTACAAACTCGGTATAAATGCACTACTACTACAGGCTGATGATCTCTGATACAGCCTGATCACAACAACATACAATTACATTAATAATGTATACAAGGAAAAAGATAGAGAGCGTAATTAAATCACTGCAATGATTTCATGCAAACAAGAAGAAGGTATAATTAAAGTTACTCTAAACAATAATAAACTGTCACTCCTATATTAACCCGTTGAGACCCAGCGACGCACGTGATGCGACGGCACTATTCGACCACCAGCTCCCAGCGACGCAACACGTGCGTCCGGCATATTAAAATCAGTTACGCGGCAGGTATCGTAAGGAAATGCCTAATAATGGTACCATGTACACTCTAGGGTATTGGAAAGGCGGGACTGGCGGCCGAAACGGGTTGGTGGGTCGTGCGGCTGAACCAGGGTGGATGAGAGGCATGTACTGAACCCCCTTTTTTGACCGCAACTTTGGACCTTATTTACTCGGGTCGTATTGGTTGTTTTTGCTTGAAAATTGTGTCAGAGCCGTGGGATGTCATTGTCTACACGTATTATTGGTGTACATGAACATAGTCTGAGCGGGTGATGGATAATAAACGGATTTACGTATACCCGCATATTGCCACACGACTTTGGACATGATTTACTCAGGTGGTATGGTAACTATTGGCCTAAAAATGATACAGGGTATTCGATACAATATGGGAAACGAGTGGTTGGCGGGAAAACGAGTTGGTATGGTGAGCGGCTGGATGGTGGGATGGATTATGGGCGCATAAATATCCACCTTTTCGCTCCGACTTTGAACCTTAGTTACTCGGGTCGTATGGTCGGGTTTGGCTTGAGATTTGTGTTAGACACAGTTTGATGGTGTTTGAGAGCTTTGTATGGGTGTACATAACCATGCCTAGTATTTCCTAGACGCTACAGGCTGCGTGAGAAAATCCTATATGCGGATATTGGCTCGTTACTTTCAACCTTATTTACTCAGGTTGTATGGTGTGGTTTGGTCTAAAAATGGTATAGGATATTCCTTAGGATGTTTTTGATTTTAGAGCAGTTGTCAAAACGACTTTGGACCTTATATACTATGTGCATATGGTAGGAAGTACCTGGATGAGTTGTGTATATGATAGACTAATCTATATTTCTGTAGGTGTGACATTCCTTAGTCACGCGACTTTAGACCTTATAATGTCTTGTCCTATGTCATATTGCCTTGAAATTTGTAGTGAAAAGTTCGGTGGCTGGTAGATATGATAAGACCAAAGGATGCTCTGGGCTTGACATAGTGTGTGACAAAGGACATTCAGTATACCCGTTGTCTTCCGCGAGTGATCACCATGTCCCAACAACCTCCACGCCGTAACCCATCCCGTGCTAAGGGCCTTACCATTGATGAAGCCCACGAAATCCTATTACAAAGTGACGAGGAAGACTCTGACACCGAATCCTCATGCCTCGATGATTCAGAAGAGGAATATTTCCCGAGTAGGGAGGAATATGCCGCTATGAATCAGGAGGCACCTTACATCCCTATACGAGAACTCCCTCTCAGTTTTGAACAAATGAGGGAGAGGGAGGCTAGAAATTACCATTCCCCCATGTCTCCCAGGGCAAGGGATATAGAGGACTCCCCAGCAAGTGGGGAACAGGTCGAGCTACAGGAAAAAGTAGACGACCCAATGGCGTTCCTGGACATTCCCCTACACCACAGCCAGCCTACCCCTACGGCCGCGAGTGTGAGAGGCCACGTTCATGCTCTCCCTCCTCGCCGCCTCCCATCACCACCACCACGGAAGCCCTCACCTCTCAAAGGTGTAAAGCCCAAACATTTTTATGGGCTTCGCAGGAGACATGCCGCACCACCATCTAGTGAAGAGGAAGAGGAGGTTCCCGACACACCACCAAGGGAAGTGGAAAGACGTCGGATGGTTGCGAGGCGTCTCTTCCCAGTTATGGCAGCCCGGGAAGACGCCGCCGCAGCGGCCAGGGGAGACCCTCGCATCACCACACCACCACCAGCACCATCACCAGACTACACCCCACCATCACCGGGTTCACTACCCTACACCCCCACCGGAACTCCTAGACGAGTGCCCTACCACACACCAACACCATCACCACCTCCATTCGATTCTCACGCAGAAGTGTCAGTTCCCGGGCGTGGGGTTGTAACTGGGCGTCCAAGACGGGTGGGTAAGGTGACCCTCGCTAGAGCCCCCCCCACTGGCGGTTCGAGAGGGCCAGGAGGGTCCAGGCGGCCGTCAGGAGGCAGGCCAAGGGCAAGGGCAAGGGCAAGGGCAAGGGGTAGGGCAGTGGCAAGAGACACGGTTGCGCCCCCTCGCCACCCTGGTGACTCAGATCCAGACGACCCTGAATCCGATGACGACGAAGATGCCGGCGAAGTACCTGATGTTTGGGATTGGCAGGATGGGGAACGGTATCAGCCCACCGACTGGCAATTTGTGGGCGCCGGGATTGCCGGCCCTACGTTCCATCACCAAGGACCTGACACCCCAAGACTGGACATCTTTCTACATTTTTTTACTGCCAACCTGATGAGCCTAATTGTGGACCAGACAAACTGGTATAATTGGTACTTTATGGCTGGTAAGGAACAATCCAGGTACTCGGCCAGGCTGTCATGGGAAACACTCCAAATCCCAGAGCTCTACTCCTTCTTGGCGATCGTGATCCTGATGGGGGTGACGACGAAATCGTCAATAAGAAAATATTGGTCATGGGATCCCCTCATCCGCACCCCTATCTTTGCCAAGATCATGAGCAGGAACAGATTCTCTGCAATCATGGGGAACCTGCACTTCATTGACAGCCTGGCAAGCCATACCAGAAACCAGGACCTCCCCAGAAACACCAAAGACCCCATGGAGAGGATAAGACCAATTTTTGAGTACCTCAAGATAAAGTTTGCTGCGGCCTTCAAACCCCATCAGAAACTCATAATTGACGAGAGTTTGTTACTGTGGCGGGGAAACATCAGCATCCGACAGTACATCCCCAGCAAACGTCATAGGTATGGCTTGAAGACCTTCGTCATGTGTGACTGTTTGACTGGCTACATCCAGGACATCATTCTGTATATGGGGAAGAAGACAGAGTTGGTGCCATCGAGGACATATGGTATATCAGGGGCCGTTGTCATCACCTTGTTGGAGCCATACTTGGACAGGGGCCACATACTGTACCTGGACAACTGGTACACCAGCCCCTCCCTTGCCAAGTTCTTGTATAACCGCACAACAGGCGTGTGTGGCACCGTCAGGAGGAACAGAATATTCATGCCCAATCTACCACCCAGGCGGGAAAAGGGCTCCATCATCTACCTGCAGGCCAATAATGTCCTCCTGTTATCCTGGATGGATAACCGGGACGTCAACGTCCTCACAACAGTCCACCAACCAATCTTCCAAAACAGCCGACGACGTGACCGAGCAACAAGGGAAATAATCCGGAAGCCTGAGGCAATCTGTGATTATAATATCAACATGCGGCTGGTTGACAAGTCCGATGCTGTCATCGCTTCGTGTGAATGTGCGAGGAAGACTATGAGGTGGTACAAAAAATTGTTCTTCCATCTCCTAGACATCACCCTGTACAACTGCCATATTCTCCACCATGCAATTACTGGCAAGCGAGAGATGATGGAGGACTTCTGCATCGAGTTGAGCAGAGAGATGTTGCATACATACATGACTCAACCCCGCAACCCGCAACCACCAGCACATCGTCAGCCAGCAGCAGAAGGGATTGCCAGACTCACTGAACGCCATTTCCCCACGTATGTGCCAGCCACTCAAGCCCAGGTGAGACCCCGCAGGCGGTGTCATGTGTGTCGCAACACGACACGAAGGAGCCCTATGCGTGTTGACACCACCAATTTCTGCAGGCAGTGTAATGTTGCCCTGTGTCACCCGGACTGCTTCATCCAGTACCACACCCTTGAACACTTCTAAGTGTATAAAAAAGACTGCGAAAAAAGACGCTAAAACAAGTGTAAATACTAAGTGTAAATAATATCTGTATAAAGTGATAAACTATAACTTCATAATAACAGTGAGATACATTTTACTTGTACAACTAACAAAAATACAATGTGAAAGCCAATATTTCTAACTAAAAAGTGCCTACAAATGATATAATATAAATAAACAATACGGTAAACTATTCTATATAATAAAGTGACAGTGTGGCAGTGTGTAAAGTGCTGGACTAATGTACAGTTAGACAGAGAGCGCGGGAGTGAGAACTGTCACCTGGTGTCCGTCTGTCTGTATGTAGGGCGGGAGTCGTTGCCACGAGTGAACACTTACGTCATTACTTGCATATGTGCACTTATTACACTTGAACTTTACTTATTATGACATTATTGATACATACATGGTATAATATGAACTATAAAGGCACACAAGATACTCGGGTGGTATGCAAATGCCCAAACACCCGAAAACTCGACTCATCGTACATCTGGCTGCCGGGCTCCTCAGCCTGCCCGCGCGGGCGGGATATATGAACCGGGCCAAACTGCAGCTGTCATCTCAGGACCCCCCACCCCCTTAGGACCCCTAAAAATCATCGGTAAGCAAAAAAAAATTGTTTTTCCTTATTTTCTCTTCATTCTTATTTAGAAAAAAAAAAAAAAAAAAAAAGTCAAAATCGCTTGGGATTGGGGTGAACAAAATATTAAAACTGGCTGGGGCTCAGCGGGTTAAAGAAAGTGAATGAAAGTCCTAAAGCATCGAACAGGAATCTTCTGAAGAAAGTCTGATGCTGCTTAAGATGATCGAATCGGATTTTGAACTGTTATATAAAACAGGAACTAGATATGACAAGTGTATGGACATACAGTGTTAACTGGCACGGGAATAACGATAAATGTCGAATAGTATTATCTCCAACAACAAAAGAAGTACTTCCTCAGGCAACGCAAAAGCCTGCGTTGTGCAACTCAACAACAACCAAGGCTTACAATCAACGTGAATAAAAATGCTGCATACATAACATAAGAGCTTATAATCCTAATCGGGTGTCTGCTAGGCGAATAAAGTCTAGCTGGGATGTCGTAGGCTAGGAAACAATGGCTGAGCAAGCGGCTTGTAGCCTAGCGAGGTCCTTAAGACTGTGCGGCCAAATTACGTAAAATGACGGGGTGCTCTCTTGAGAGATTCAGATCGCTAGTATCTGGTTCTCTCCTGGCGACCCTCTCAAAGTCAAAGCAAAACGAGTTAGCACAGTGTTGGGTGGCAGAGGAAAAAGCCCTCACTTGCAACACAGTGCTAAACTCACAAGGTACACAGTCAGAAAGACCACCTAGGCTTCCCACGTATCCGTTGCGATTGTACAAGTTCAACAAAACCTGGTACACATCGGAAATCACAACAACGATAGCCTCACCCCAGTCTAGCATTAAATAGCCCAGCAGACAACCAAGGAATAGGTAGGGAGACACCGTGAGTGTGTCCAACCTCTACAGCCAAAATGGTAACCCCTCTAAAATGCCTAACTAAACATGTAATATCTGAGAGCTTCAGCATATAATACGATGGCCGATATATGAAATCGTGCAAAACCAAAGGGGAGTTATGATATTAAATAGATGGGAAGAATGAGAGGTAAGAAGTTGAGAGAGAGAGAAAGTGTTCTATAGGTAGAAGTCGGTGTGGTAAACTATCAATGGAAGTTAAATATTACTAAGCTATAATGAATCAAATAAAATCAATCTAAATGAAAACTACTCTATATCTAAATTGAATTCAATCTGAAACAAGCTAATTTATATCCAAAGGTCTCACATAATAAATGTATATATAGGGTAAGGTTATAAGGGTTAATATTAGCCAGGAATTAACTCACCAATAGTTCCACGTGGCAATGAGGCAAGGGAGAACGTTTTACCCAATATGGCGGTGGACAATGGGGAACGAGACTTCGGTCCCAAGACACGAGTCAAGTTAAAGAAAGAATAAATGATTACATGGGAATGGACATGATTATTATAATTTATGCTTATCTATCAGTCAGTCATGATGTCGATGAGAGCGTCGTGATGGTGTAGCTGTGTGTATTGCTGTATGTGTATTGTGATTAGAGGCACAAAAGCACGATCAACTGAGGGCGGAAAATTAGATGTTAACTGGTTGGTGTTCGTGAAGGCTCTGGCGTACCTCAAAAGCACACCTTGCTGCCTTGGCAAACCGCCAGGAGCCCAAATTATCGTACCGCATTTAGGTTGCTCTATACGATAAATTATATTAATATATACGATAAATTATATATACTACATAAGACCATGGCAATATTGCTTAATAGCATATTAGGCCTTTTATAACTTAACTTATTTTCAATCTTATAATATACGATCTACTCGTCCTACATCGTTCTGTAGGAGAGATCATGACGTCACAGAGACATAAGGGATCACAAAAGAGTCATATTCTATCGTATTTATACGATACACTCCCCCCACAAAAAAGACCTGAACCCCACCTTAAATCTAAAGTTGCCCAGAGGCTATCTTCTGACGCCACAAGTCGACGGCGCCAGCAGCAGCGCATCTGGGACGCGTCCCGGTCCGAGAATGATCACCATCAGTAAGAGGTGAGTCGTTCCTCTGAGAATCCTCGGACCCAGCAATAACAGGTGGAGCCTCAGATTGCAATGCGGAATCGAGCTCCAAAGCGTACAAACGTGCGATAGGACGAACAGTAGTTCCAGTGGCCGTCTTTAATAGCGCCACCCGCTCTACAGAGTCTGCCCCCTTGTATACCTCCAATACGCGGCCTAATTTCCAGTATAAACGAGGACTATCTTCTTTAATTAAAACAACGTCACCAACTGTAGGGGCCGTTGGTCTACCAGAGGGAGTAACACTCCTTTCCCTCAATGCTAGCAGATATTCAATAATCCACCGTTTCCTAAAATCCTCGAAATCCTAAATTTGATATAATATGACATACCCCGTAGTGTTTTACTTCCCTATGTGCACGTATGATCAATAGATCAGTAACGTGATGTCTTGTTGGCATAAGTATAGGTCGGTTTGTGCCGTCTGGTACACCCGACCACTTCAGGCGACCCTCACACCTGATGAGGCCATTGTCTAGGTGCAACCTTAGTTGACGCACTATATTAGGCATTAATGTCTTATTCGAGCTTTTCAAGGATTCTAATTCATTGGAAAAGGTTTCTACTTGAACCCATTTGATCAAAGTTACTTCAGCTGCTTTAAATTCACGAGCATCAATGTTGTGACCCCTGTTGCAGAGTTGGCCCGTTACTTTAAGCTTCAGATTGGATACATATCGCAACACCCAAGCTACAACTCTGACTAGTTTATTATAGTCACCGAATCTTGCCCACTTTATGATAGGACCCGGTGGCTCATTTGGTTGGGCTGTAACTGCCACTGTTTCCAGTGGCAGAAGTCCCTCACCAACAGCATGCCATATCATCCATTCACTTTCATGGAGCAGCCACTTTGGACCATGCCACCACAATTCGGACTTCATTAACTGGCTAGCCGTTATACCCCTAGTTATGAGATCACTAGGGTTTTCTTTTGTATTTACATAATGATAAGCAACGTCTGGCAAAAGGGCTCTAATCTCATCTACCCTATTCCGCACATAAACTGGCAGAGACTTCTTGCTATGTATCCAGTTGAGTGCGACCTGACTATCGCACCATACATGAACGATTTCAATATTTAATTCGCTCTCGTATGCTGCGCGTACATGTTGCACCAGACGTGCTAATAGCAGCATGGCAGTCAATTCCATTTTAGGGATAGTTACCTTTTTAACCGGGGCTACCTTGGCCCGGGCTGTAACTAAATGTGCCCCAAATGAAGTAACAACATATATGGCTACCCCGTATGCCGTGGCGCTAGCATCGCAAAACGTGTGTAACGTAACGTCACCGAACGCCGCCACTTTACGAGGTATAGGTTTAGTACATAGGATGGCATATTCATTCAACAACAATGTCCCTTGGTCATTCAGGTCCTCGGGCAAACTGTCATCCCATCCTATTTTACGTCTCCAACTTCCTGCATTAGAATCCTAGCTCTTATGGTAACAGGTAATGCTAGACCCAAAGGATCAAAAAATTGCGCAACTTTGCTCAACAGACTTCTTTTTGTGTGCGCTCCTGTCTGCTGAGCAAAAGACCTTGTTTGAAAAGTTAGTATGTCATGTTTAGGTTGCCAGATCATCCCCAAATTTCTGGACTTTTCCTGGTTAAGAGATGCCGTACCATCCACTTGTATTAAACTCTGAAGATCTTCACTATTAGTAACCCACTCGCGGAGAAATAGATGTGCATCCGCAAACAATCTGCGTGCTTGCCAGTATGCATACAACAAATCATCTTGACTATCGCTAGTACCCTGCAAATTGTCAATGTATAATCCGCGAGATAGTTTACATGTGTCCTCATGAGTGTCAGCTAGATGTTTTCTGATTGTGGCATTTAACAAAAACTGCGAGCAAGTGGCCCCAAAGAGTACAACCCGAAAACGGTATATTATGATGGGACTTTCAGAGTCGCTAATGTCGCCGAACCAAAGAAAGCGGGTAACATCTCTATCTTCCTCCTTTAGCTTGACCATCAAGAATGCTTTCTTGATGTCACTGGTATAGGCGTACTTCCCCAGCCTAAACCGCAATAGATGTTGGGACAGGTCCGACACCATGGACGGACCTGTCAACAGGCAGTCATTTAGACTGGGTTGTTGTCCTTGGTGGGCAGAACAGTCATACACCACCCGTATTGGTGTGGTGACGCTGTCTTTCTTTACCCCATGATGGGCCAGATAGTGAACCCTACCCTTCTTACATGGTTCCCTGACATCGACTCTCTCTATAAAGCCCCTATCCTCATAACTCCGAAATACATCGTCATACGCCTGGCGCGTGCTCGGTTCGTTAGACAATTTCCGCTGCAATGCGCGCAAGCAACCTAATGCCAAACCATAGTTGGTAGGCAGGCTTATCTCACTGTTCTTCCAGGGTAAACTAACTTTATATTGCTTGTCTGAGGCACAGTAGCACACAGACTCGTCAAACCTTTGTAGCGCAACTTCCGAGTCATAATCAGTCTCCATAGGATTAATGCCTATGTGATCCAATCTCCACAGTCGTTCCAGGTCGAACTCGGCAGCTACCTTAGGGTCACTAGGTTGGGAATCCTCCCTTCCCAACTCCTCTGCCGCGGTTACATTGACTCTATATATCGAGACCGTGTCGACCAGGACCTTTAACTGTGTAGTATGCACCTTTCCGCTCATGCAGTATCCAAATTTAGTGGGGATTAAAATTACACCACACATCTTTTTAAATCCAGGGTATACTACTTCATAATAATGATCCACACCAAGTAGAACATGCACCTCACTCTGATTTCCCATGGGATCTGACAAGTTAACCCCCTTGCTACGTAATGCGTGTTCCACCTTCTTCACACCCACAGATACATATTCTGGTAGGGTGTCTACTACGATACAAGTCATAAAGTACCGGTTTTTACGATAGAAATATGAAATCTCCGCTATCTCGTAGTCTTGCTTATCAGTAACCCCTGTGAAGCCCTGTAATCGAAGAGTCTCAGCCCCTACGATTCGGTGCTTCAGTCCCACTAGTACGGACCTCTTTATAAAGGAACGTTGAGACCCTTGATCTAGAAGTACCCGACAAACTTTGTTACTGTCATTACCTTCCATGGGAATCTGTATTGTGGGCAATATAGTGGTGTCTTGCGTGCTACCTAGTACCACAGTTGTAGTACCCTCATTTTTGACGTCTTTGACTTTATCTGCTGTAGGACACAACTTATCAAAGTGATGTCCTTTGCAGTGGCGACAGGGCCTTAAGTATGTAGCAGTACATTGTCCCTGCTTACCATGTTCTTTACTTAGACAACCTACACATAGCTTCAATCTTTTCGCCTGTGCTAGTTTTGTCTCATTTGTTGGGTATTTTATGCAGAAACTCCATTTATGTTTGTTGTTACATAGCTTACATAGAATCTGAGCAGGTTTCTTATACGCACCCTCTTTCTTTACTTTAGTCCCCACTGTCATGCTTACTGTTCCCCTCTTCTCCACATTCTCACTCCCTCCCAACACATACATTCTCCCTTTGTTCAACTGTAGATTATTGATCTCCTTACTGAACTGAGTTTTGAACTCCCCCAGCTCAAATGATCTTACCTTATCAAGTATTGCCATAGGAAGCTTCTGACGCAAGATAATGACTATCATTTCCTGCGTGGTAAGCCCTAGGGTGTCTAGCGATCGAGTATGGCACTCCATAGTTGCCCTGAAGTTTGTCAACTCATCAACCTTATACTGTGGTTCTGCGAGCCCCAACAAGGCAACAACATGGGCCATCTTCAACTGCTCTCTATCCCCGTATGTGGACTCTAATAGGTGTACCGCTTCAAGATAACTACCACCCACTACTGCAAAACCCTCTATTAAATGTAAGGCCTCTCCTTCCATTTGTCCCTTCAGATAGTGAAACTTGCGGACATTATCCAAAGAGGATTCATGAACCGTAGATCGAAATACGTCCCAGAAAGCTAACCACTCAGTTAACTTGCCCCCAAATGTAGGAAGATTGAGCTTTGGGAGGTGTACAGTATGTTTTGGGTAAGTCCTTCTATGGGCCTCATTATCGCCTCCCTTCTTACTTGCGACAGCACGCTGTAATAGGCGCTTCGCTCTAAAGACAGGTTCGTCATAGAGGGCGCGATTATCACACTCTGTAACTATCTCTTCCTCCTCTATCATGTCAGCCACAATCACCTCACTCAGAGCCGTAATACGACCGTGGGTAGCCTGGACGTTATCTAATCTAGCCTCCAATTCCTCTAGTTCAGCAGTAGTGATGAAAGTGTTTAAGTCCACAATTAGCCTATTTATTACTCCCCGAAGTCCCGCCCTTTGATTTTTAGGGGCTTTGTTCAGCACCCCACTAGACGGTGTCTCTTTATCGTTTTTATCCATTTTGCTTGCGAGCCTATAGGCTATGTATCTAAATATTACGTTACAAAGACAACGGCCAAATAATAGTCTAATTAAGAGACGCCAACCGGCGGACTTCTATGTTATGGAGAAAAAATAGTACACTAAATAGCAATACCTCCTAATGGATCATATTGAACAAGAAAAAATGTTAGGTCAGGTCATATGTCACAGGAAGTCTGAAACGGAAAAGAGAATTATTGGGGAAAGATGATGGGTGGGAAGCAGGACTTAGGCAGGCGCAATGACACAACCCCGGCGTCCCTCTCTAGCCAACGCTTCGTTAGCCCTACAATCTTGTCATACAAGACTTGATTGGTGTCTAAGTCGAGGTGGACACCATCCTGGTCGAGGTCTTGGATGCTGAGTGTGATAGAAACAAAGCGGTGCTTCGTTTCTATTAACCGACACCTCAGGGCGCGGTTAACAGAATTTTTTATAGCCTGATAATCCGCCGCTGAGAACCCTCGGACTCTCGTCCGGCTCTCAATTGCCACGATCTTGCAGCTCCCTCCGGACTCACGCTCCAGATCCAGCGCCACCTCTTTAATTGCGTCAGCTAACTCGCGGGGTACTGTACCGGGGCGTATATCATTGCCACCTATAAACAAAAAGATCATATGCGGCCTAAACCGAACCACTTGCCCCCACTGTGGGGAGGCTTTCAGGGTGTCAACGGTTGCTCCCGGTACCCCGAAGTAGGTCAGCCGGAAAGTTCTTTCCCCCTCTGACGCCCGATACGACTCAGTACCCCTGTCAGCTGCCCTTAGCCTAGTTGCATATGAATGCCCTACTATGGCTATTCGCTGAGGTACCGGCGCCTGAGGTACAGGGAGATAGCCAAGCCCCACCCCTCCGGGGTCCTTGCTCCTGCATCCCTGGGCTAATCCCTTGCTCATTGCCTAAGAATCCCTTACTGGTAACTAACTCCCGGGTCTGGGCACCAATGTGGTAAACTATCAATGGAAGTTAAAGATTACTAAGCTATAATGAATCAAATAAAATCAATCTAAATGAAAACTACTCTATATCTAAATTGAATTCAATCTGAAACAAGCTAATTTATATCCAAAGGTCTCACATAATAAATGTATATATAGGGTAAGGTTATAAGGGTTAATATTAGCCAGGAATTAACTCACCAATAGTTCCACGTGGCAATGAGGCAAGGGAGAACGTTTTACCCAATATGGCGGTGGACAATGGGGAACGAGACTTCGGTCCCAAGACACGAGTCAAGTTAAAGAAAGAATAAATAATTACATGGGAATGGACATGATTATTATAATTTATGCTTATCTATCAGTCAGTCATGATGTTGATGAGAGCATCGTGATGGTGTAGCTGTGTGTATTGCTGTATGTGTATTGTAATTAGAGGCACAAAAGCACGATCAACTGAGGGCGGAAAATTAGATGTTAACTGGTTGGTGTTCGTGAAGGCTCTGGCGTACCTCAAAAGCACACCTTGCTGCCTTGGCAAACCGCCAGGAGCCCAAATTATCGTACCGCATTTAGGTTGCTCTATACGATAAATTATATTAATATATACGATAAATTATATATACTACATAAGACCATGGCAATATTGCTTAATAGCATATTAGGCCTTTTATAACTTAACTTATTTACAATCTTATAATATACGATCTACTCGTCCTACGTCGTTCTGTAGGAGAGATCATGACGTCACAGAGACATAAGAGATCACAAAAGAGTCATATTCTATCGTATTTATACGATAGTCGGGGACAGGTAGCAAGGGAGTTGTGAAGGGTATGCTGGTCAGGCAAGCTCTGATCAAGGAAGGCACAAGGCAGCAGGGAGTGCGGGGGGGACTACTTCCTGACGTGGCAGGAGGGTGGTGCGGCAGCCAGCCACTCAGAGGGCCCGGCCGTGGCATGACGTCACCGAGACAACGTGTAACACTACGCACACTACCCTCTGCCTCCTGCACTTACTCACTCACACTCTCTAGCTGTATCATTCAGTCTTATACATTAAACTTATAACTGATGATAACAAATATAATGCATTGTCACAGGCGAAAATAAAGACCACTTCTGTACTGCCTGTGACATGACGATTCACAAGAAAGAAAGTATAACATTATAGATAGACTGTAGCCCATTTCACTGCCCTGGCGAGCGCTAGTGGCTACCGGGAGGCGATTCTGCCAATGCTGGCAGGCGTCACACCCCGCCCAAGATATAGGACGCTCAACATTAGGCGAGCACGATATCTGACAAGGCAGAATGCCGACAAGACCCGTCACACACAGCCACTCCACCAGAAATGAAATGCAAAGCTCAAGTCTTACATAAAACAACATATCAACATAAACAAAATCTTATAACCCCTCCCAAACATAATAGTATAATTTAGCCTACTATGCTCCCTGAGCGACCTTCACAGAGCCCAGCCTCGTAAGTGAAAGACAGGTTCAACTTAGGACTTTAGCTATAATATTGGCAACTTAAAATTAACTATCAAAAGAAAGAGTTTTTATGTGATTTTTTTTATTTAATTTTAATATTGTTTTTGGCGGCTGCTCTACAGGGGCAAGCCTAGTTTTTCTCCGCTCTCAACACAGACTGACTGAACGGCGAGGGTTCTCCTGCAAACAGACCCTCCCATGACAAACAATCAGCCAAAACATTATCAGTGCCCTTAGCAAGCCACACATCCAACTTGTGTTCCGGCAGCACAACAACACCTGACACTGATAAACTGCCCAGTTCATCACAAGACTGGCACTTTTCTTCGCTCTTTCCGGCACCGGGGCCTGCCAATAACCTTTCACTAGTTCTACCTTCGTGATTAGCGATGCAGCCCCGATGCGGTCTATGGTGTCGTCAACTCTCGATAAGGTATAGGCGTCTGTCAGGGATAATTAACACCCACTCTTGCAATCAACACACACACTGATCTTGCCACTTAACACAGGTTGTAAAGTTACAGGCAACGACCACTCACGACATTCCTTATCCCTCAGACCCTTCGTCAACACGTAATCCAGCTCTGCTTGCACCACAGGCTGTCGAGCAGGATTTATACGGTAGGGAATTAAACTGAGCCTTGCACTGTCTCCAGCCTCCATATTGGATTCTACCCCGTACATCAGGCCTGGAGAAGCAACAAACATGCGGATGCACTGCCACAGCCTAGTAAACAACTTATCTCGCAGAACAACATGCCTAGTGCCCTCCCACAACCCAGCCGAGACCGCAGCTTCTAACCTGTAGTCTCCCTCCTTCTCCACCTTCGTCCCTAGAACAGCCAGGTCATGAGAGGGACAATCAGTACCACCTGTGCAGTCACTCCCATAGTTCATTATTGCTAAGGCTTCCCCGCCGATACCGTACATGCGCACCCCCGCATTCCTTGCATCTACATTTGCCTGCGCAGCATCACCGCTTTTAGCGACATGGCCAGATACAGTCGGTCTATGGTAGGGCTGTTGCATTCGACTAGAGCAGCATTGGGAGGCTATGCAACGACCGGGCACATCCACTCCACAGCCAACCTCACCAATCTGCTCAATGTCCTCCTTCTGACCACCACTCTTGGCAGCCATGGGTCGACCCTGACCTGACAACCATGTCCAAGCCTCATCGCCCACCTTGAACCACCGAAACAACGAGGCTAACGGTCGACCAACATTCAAGTGACCTGCCCGTGGAACATCTTGCACCGCCTGAGTTGTGAGGCTTGGGTGCTCGGCACGACCAGTGGGGTATGAACCGAGCTGGTGCTGGAGCGCTGCACACTGCTGCTCAGGCAGGTGCTCTAGCGCTTCCACAGCCACCACACTCGTGTCCCCCGCCCACTGCTCCGCCGAGACATGACAATCCCAACTCTCCTCCACCTGTGCCCTACTGCCCCCCTCTCCTTCTCCACCTTGGCCGCTGCAGACCAACGCAGGGACAGTAGGCTGCTCAGGTGGTTGCCTCACAAACTCCTCCAACAGGTTCACATGACATGTTTCCCCGTCCTCGTGTTTGATCTCGACAGCACCATTACCACACTTCTGAACTTCCGGATCCTCCAACTGCAGTTTACAAATATCTGAGGGAACCAACCTGTCTAAATGCTTCCGAAGCAAACCAAGTCCTCCCCCAATATCAAACTGAGCAACCCTTTTTTCTCTCTGGGTGTAACGTTGCTGCCTCGGAGTCTCTTCCTGCCCTACCTCCTCACTAGCTGTGACAGGTCCTGGGGCTTCTCCAGACTCCAACAATGGTGCCAATACTGAGTCGCCAAGAAGAGCTGCTGGTACTAAACTCTCCAAACTTTTACCAACATTAGCCGTCTTCTTCCAACCGTTCCTCCGTTGATCAGAAGACTGAGGAATAGGCTGTGACACTTTGGATGCAAGAGATCTTGTAACAACGCAAGCCATAGGTTGTACATGACACTTCTCTACCCACTCCTGTTTCTCCCTACTCACGTCGGCCGGCTTCTCGGCAACGACTAAGGGTGAAACCTCAGAAGTAGGCACCGCAAAGTCGTTGCCGAGAAGGAGGTCGACGCCCCCAACAGGCAAGTTCTCCACAATTCCCACATCCAACTCTCGTGTCACACCATCTACCTCCAGTTCCATCCTGACCAACGGGTGTGACCTGATAGCATTGATACCTTGCACCACAACCACCCGTGCCGCGTTTATTGGTCTACCAGTAAAGTTCTTCATCAAAGTCTGAGAGGCACCCATGGCTCGCAACAGCTCAACTCCATGCTTCTTACCAGCCCACTTCACGCAGCCATGCCCTCGATGGTCGCAAAAGACATCGCGGACAGGGTTCGAGCCTTCCGGATTCTTCTCCACTGGCTGTGTCCCAGCCTCTGACGTTATACCCCGGGCAAACTCAGACGACTTCGGGGACACCCCAATGTTGCGAGCCAAAGACACAACTGCATTAGGTAGCTTGCTTGGACAGGCTCTTGTAAAATGCCCCTTCTCATGACAATGAAAACACTCTAACTCCCCTTGGGCTTCCCTTGAGGTGGGGAAGGGCCCTGACCCTTTCTAAACGGGACGGTACTAGGTTTATGGTCAGTTTTGGTGTCGTTGCTCTTGTTCTTAGTGTAATTATGTGTATCAGTGTTTCGGGGAGGGGGAGGGTTACGCTCCTTATTGCTTGCATCACTTCTCTGTGCAAAACCGCACCCACGAATCAAAGATAACCGAAGGTCAGCCATCTCAGCTGCCTCCTGAAGAGTTTTCGTTTTTTCTTCTTTAAGATTCAACGTCAGATCGCCGCCCGTACACTTGAATTTTTTTTCTAGAAGCATCAGCTGTTTCAACTCCTCAAACGTCGATGCCTTCTCAGAACGCAGCCAGTTTCTAAATGCATCGGACAGATCCCGGGCATGCTCAAGAAAGGTGCACTCACGACCCTTCGTTACACCCCGGAACTTCAATCTGTACGTCTCTGGTTGTAACTCATATGCCCACAGGACAGCCTCCTTCAGTACCTCATAATTGACGCAAGACTCCAAGGGCAACGCATCATATGCCTTGAGTCCTTTGCCAACCAACCTAGAGGAAACAAGGGCTGCCCACTTAACCTCGGGCCATTGGTGCTCCCGGCACTTCTTCTCAAAACGCATGAACATTTCGGTGACACCCGACTCATCAAATACAAGGACCAACTTGAGCAGGTGCGGTAAAGACGGATCAAGACCTCGATTCCCAGAACCGAGACACTGCCCTGTCGACTTCACCCGAGACTTCTCAAGATCTCTGTCTGCACAATACTTCGTAGCCTCAACCTGAAGCTCAGCCTTTCTCTCCTCAGCCTCATTCTCTCGCTGCCGTTGCTCGAGCTCAGCCTCATGCCTTCGTTGCTCAAGCTCAGCCTATTGCCTTCGTTGCTCAGCCTGCATCTTAGCCATCTCCAGCTGGAAGAGCATATCTGCAGTTAAACCTTGAGGAGGAGGAGATGCAACAATTGGAGACTCACCCAAGTGCAAACCACGCTGCCAGTGACTAGCGGCCTGCGGGAACGTATCCGGCTCCGGAGCCCGAGGGGGCGCCATGGTAGGAGTCGAGTGGAATGGGGGCTGGGCCGAAGGTGCCCCAGCTCCCGCTCCACCTGAAGCCCCATGCACCCCGCCGAGCACACAGGCCACCAGGTCACCTCTCGTCATGCTGCTAGTGCCCACATAACCCATGACCATGGCCAAACACTGGAGACCATACCGATCAATCCCCGACACCCGGTCAACAGTAATAGGCATCTCCAGAAACTTCTTTGCATCCTCCTCACTAGTTATAACTCTAATGCCTTCTAACAAACCCCGCTGCTGCACCTCAGAGCCTGCTTCCCGTACTGTATCCCCACTGTACACTGATCCGTCGTCCGACATATTGTCCACCGAAAATTCTCAACGTTTATAAAAAAAAAGAGAAGTACCTAAACTCTTATGTAGCACTATTCACTCAAAAATGCTTGAAGACTCTTAAGTGTTATACTACTTGCCAAAAAAATCCCGTGTCCACTATATTCCTTTAAAAAAAAAAAAAAAATTACCACAACACTCCTGCAATATTTCTCTAAGTTCACAAAATCCTAAGCAAGGTCGCCATTTGTTACGACCGGGACTCGTATAAAACAAGGGCTCTTAATCACTGGACTAGAAAGGCACACAGCCACAACGGTAACACTAGATCCAACCCTCGAACTTATAATGCCGGCGCACAAAAACACCTATACCCTCCAGAGTTAAATCTGCGATAGCGGGGTATCCTATAACTCGGTATAAATGCACTACTACTACAGGCTGATGATCTCTGATACAGCCTGATCACAACAACATACAATTACGTTAATAATGTATACAAGGAAAAAGATAGAGAGCGTAATTAAATCACTGCAATGATTTCATGCAAACAAGAAGAAGGTATAATTAAAGTTACTCTAAACAATAATAAACTGTCACTCCTATATTAAAGAAAGTGAATGAAAGTCCTAAAGCATCGAACAGGAATCTTCTGAAGAAAGTCTGATGCTGCTTAAGATGATCGAATCGGATTTTGAACTGTTATATAAAGCAGGAACTAGATATGACAAGTGTATGGACATACAGTGTTAACTGGCACGGGAATAACGATAAATGTGCAATAGTATTATCTCCAACAACAAAAGAAGTACTTCCTCAGGCAACGCAAAAGCCTGCTCGGGTTGTGCAACTCAACAACAACCAAGGCTTACAATCAACGTGAATAAAAATGCTGCATACATAACATAAGAGCTTATAATCCTAATCGGGTGTCTGCTAGGCGAATAAAGTCTAGCTGGGATGTCGTAGACTAGGAAACAATGGCTGAGCAAGCGGCTCGTAGCCTAGCGAGGTCCTTAAGACTGTGCGGCCAAATTACGTAAAATGACGGGGTGCTCTCTTGAGAGATCCAGATCGCTAGTATCTGGTTCTCTCCTGGCGACCCTCTCAAAGTCAAAGCAAAACGAATTAGCACAGTGTTGGGTGGCAGACGCAAAAGCCCTCACTCGCAACACAGTGCTAAACTCACAAGGTACACAGTCAGAAAGACCACCTAGGCTTCCCACGTATCCGTTGCGATTGTATAAGTTCAACAAAACCTGGTACACATCGGAAATCACAACAACGATAGCCTCACCCCAGTCTAGCATTAAATAGCCCAGCAGACAACCAAGGAATAGGTAGGGAGACACTGTGAGTGTGTTGAACCTCTACAGACAAAATGGTAACCCCTCCAAAATGCCTAACTAAACATGTAATATCTAAGAGCTTCAGCATATAGTACGATGACCGATATATGAAATCGTGCAGAACCAAAGGGGAGTTATGATATTAAATAGATGGGAAGAATGAGAGGTAAGAAGTTGAGAGAGAGAGAAAGTGTTCTATAGGTAGGAGTCGGGGACAGGTAGCAAGGGAGTTGTGAAGGGTATGCTGGTCAGGCAAGCTCTGAGCAAGGAAGGCACAAGGCAGCAGGGAGTGTGGGGGGGACTACTTCCTGACGCGGCAGGAGGGTGGTGCGGCAGCCAGCCACTCAGAGGGCCCGGACGTGGCATGACGTCACCGACACAACGTGTAACACTACGCACACTACCCTCTGCCTCCTGCACTTACTCACTCACACTCTCTAGCTGTATCATTCAGTCTTATACAATAAACTTATAACTGATGATATAAAATATAATGCATTGTCACAGGCAAAATTATAGACCACTTCTGTACTGCCTGTGACATGACGATTCACAAGAAAGAAAGTATAACATTATAGGTAGACTGTAGCCCATTTCACTGCCCTGGCGAGCGCTAGTGGCTACCGGGAGGCGATTCTGTCAACGCTGGCAGGCGTCACACTATCTATCTATCTCTCTAATGCATCTACCAAACTCCCTTATACATTAACATAACTATGTCTTATTTGGACTTTTTGTAATCTTTGAATCATTTCTAATGTGATGGAATTGAAAAATATAATATCCTTCCAGCACATAGAGAAACAATAAATAAGATAGTCAACAAAATATTTTAACCCTCCCCTCCGTCTTGCTCCGGAGACCGAATATTTACGTTTGATATATTTTTTGTGTTTTTTTTTGTGTTTTTTTTCCCCACGGTATACACAAAATGATGGGGAAATATTGTAACATGTTTTTAATTGACATTTGTGTCGTTTTTGCTGATTATGAGTTGGTGGGGAAAAAAATGTCTTTAATTTCATCATACCGGAAATGATTCACAGATTATATAGAGACCAAATAACATACACTTTTAACCCGGGAGTGGACAGTGGCAGTGAGTCCGACGTCGGTGACGAGAATGAGGAAGGGCGTCTGCCAAGTGAAGAGGAGGGTGATGATGATGCTGTGTTGTATCGCGACCATGGAAGCGATATCTCAGACGCAGAAGCAGACGCAGACGACATTCCGATCCCTGGCATGCCTTCGTTCGAGTGGTCTGACGGGGTCAATTTTGTACCTGATGTGCCCCAGTTCAATCCTGGGACGTCAGGTACAACTGACGACTGGCCCTGTGACGAGCACGCGAACAAAAGCGACTTCTTCCTCGCTTTTTTCGATTTTGAGGTAATGACTTACATCGTTGCCCAAACAAACGCCTACTACAGGTGGGTGTTTGGTAGATTGGACGTCATTTCTCCAAAAGCGAGAATACGAGGCTGGGTGGATACGACTGTGGAAGAATTAATGACGTTCTTTGCCTTGTTGTTCCTCATGCCTCTTTGCAAGAAGCATGTGTTGCAACACTACTGGAAGCACGACCCTCTCATCGCCACCCCAACTTTCAATAAGTTCATGACTCGTGACAGATTTTTGTTGCTGCTAAGATTTATGCACTTTGCAGACAACGAAAATCCTAACAGGATTGACAGGATATGGAAAGTTCGGGATGTGTTCACCATGTTGTTGGAGAGGTATAGGAAATACTTTTACCCCTTCCTCAATTTTGTGATTGATGAGTCGCTCGTGCTCTTCAAAGGACGTCTTGTTTTCAAGCAGTATATCCCCTTGAAAAGGCATAGGTTCGGAATCAAGCTCTTCGTTTTGTGTGACTGTGAAACTGGAATAGTGCTTGACATGATCGTGTATACAGGCACTGACATTGACATACCGAAAGCCGCTGCCGGTGACCCCATGGGCATGTTAGGTGCCATCGTCAGGAAAATGTTGGCACCTTACCTGGGCAAAGGCCACATCATCTACACTGACAACTGGTATACTTCTCCTGCTCTCTGCCAGTTTCTTCATGACAACCAAACGGGGTCATGTGGGACTGTCAGAAAGACAAGACAGTTTATGCCTAAGTTCACCGGTAATGTCATTCCTCTTACAGATGCCTCCTCCAGTGACACACCTTCTGAGGACGACCTGGCCCAGGAACACCGCAAGAGGCATGTCCGAAGAAGGCGACGAAAGGGGCAGAAATACAAGCAGCTACAGAAGTGTGGGAAAGTGATAGCCCTGAAGTGGAAGGACAAACGAGACGTCCACCTGCTTTCCACCGTCCACACAGGTGCCCAGATGGACTCTGGCAAAATCCACTACCGAACCAGGAAGACCATCTACAAGCCCGACATGGTAGTGGACTATACCAAGAACATGCGCATGGTGGACAAGTCTGACTGTCAGCTGTCAGATGTTGAGTGTCTGAGGAAGACTGAGAAGTGGTATCACAAGCTCTTCCTCCACCTAGTTGACATCACGATGCTCAACGCCTACAACTTGTGGTTGGTGAAGAGGGAGATGTCCCCAAACCAGAAGCTGAAATTCCGGGAGTTCGTGTATAACGTGGCATACCAACTCCTGGAGAAGTATGGCACCACCACTCACAGATGGACGGCATGGCGTGGGGATCACGTTCCTGACAGAATCCAGCTGGGTGTCGAAAGACACTACCCAACCAACACCGAGCTGATTGGCACTCGTCACAGGCAGGTGCAGTGCCACGTCTGCAGCTCCAGTGTGAGAAAACCCCATGTCACCAAAAGAGTCACCTCAATGTGCGCGGAGTGCAAAGTTGCACTCTGCTTGGGTGACTGCTTCAGGGACTACCACACCTTCAAGAACTACTGAGTGTCGCCCCCTGCCCTGCCCTGCCCTGGACTCGCCCCGTGCCCTGCCCTGGACTCGCCCCCTGCCCTGCCCTGCCCTGGACTCGCGCCCTACCTTACCTGACCTGACCTAATTGATCATGCTACCTCATAATGTAACATATATATTATATAATGTATAAGTTCCAAAGATGTCCCTGTGATATAGCTTTTACATTATATAATTGTATGTTTCATTATTTAGTTTATAAGTTTCAAAGATTTACATGTAATATGCCTTCCTTTTTTAGTATATCAATATATATGTTTGTTATAGCCTAAGTAATGTGTAAATATTTTCTTACCTCAAATGAATTGTACAAAAATAAATATGTTTCAATAAATCCTGTCAAACCTACTAAGATAATAAAAAAAAACAATAAAAAAACAAAAACAAAAACAAGGTCATGTCAATGTATTCTTACAATATGATATATTCTATGAATATTTCATATTGTTTGAATACAATGGCATGATCTTGTAACAATTTTTTTTTATCAAAATTTGTCTAAACAGTATAAAACCTTCCCCATAACCCTCTCCTGGATTCGATCCCACTACCCTACGACACTTTGAGTTTTCCAGTCCGCGACCTTACCAACCATGCCACAGGAGCTCATACCAAATATCACTCAAAACTTCGTGTCTACAATCGAAATAACAATATACAAAAAAAAAAAAATTATCCCACCAATTTACGTTTGTAAATTGATGGGATTATCAATTATATCATGCAAAGGTTTATAAAAGTTTGTCTCTGTCAAAAATTAGTAATTATATAACTTTATTCTGTCAAAAATTGCCCAAACACTCAGCAAAATTGCCCCTCTCAGTGTGATTCCACTCATTATCACACGGTCAAGCGGTCATGGGGTGACCCTTGCCGCTCCTTGCTGCTCCAGCCACAGCAGCTCTGTCTGGGAACAAAATTTGTATAAATACAATAATGCATAAAATACTCTTCACAAATACATTTGTATTGTATAATATTGTAAATAAAAATGAATAATAACTGTGTGGGTGTCGAAAATTGCTCAACCATCTTTCTTATGTCTCGCCTACGCGCGTATATTGGATTATACATAGCCATGACTGTCATACAAATACCTGCAGTAGGTCTCGAATATATATTTAGATTGCATATTACTTGGAAATAAATAAATATAAGTTTCTCTGGTGGCAATCTACCCTTTCGCAAGTGTAAGGAGACACCATTCTATATTTAGCTCTCTATCAAAAAAGGCAATCTGCCTATGTTTACTGACCACCCTCGTTGCTGGTCTATAAGATAGTACTTTATTTACAGTCAATGGCCTACATGTTTCTGTGGTACTTCACATGTGTCTAAAATGCAATGTCTGCTTGCATAAAAATGCAATTCTGAAGTCCATTTGTACGTACGACATACGCATGTCTCACTTTCTCTCTCTCTCCATTCCTGACTCATGTTATTGTAGACCTCTTGGTGGCAACGAACACCAGACACCTCCTAGACATAAGGTTCAAAATCCCAAGACATCCATACGCCTGGGGCGCCTCCACAATTATCACACAGCTCCGTATGTTTCTTGATAGCTGCGTATGTTTCTCCCTGCCTTCACTCTCTCCACGACTCACTCCCTGCCTCCCTCCCACCCACCCACCCCCACCCACCCTTTTAGGCTTCCGTCTGCTAGAAACTCATTGATAATGTGCGTAAATATCGCATGAATTGGTCTATATGCGGTATATATGAGTTATCTGCTCAACAGGTGGCGTTGTGTGTGTGTGTAAGTGTGAGAGTCCGAGTGTAGGGGGTGAGACAGTGAAGCACGGGAACGAGATGGCTTCAGAGAGGGGGTCGTTTCGGGCCATGAGTGAGCACCGTGCCTCATGTGAAGGCAAGATGGCAGGTGCTCGTTGTACTCTACGTGCTTCACATGTCTCACTCCCTAGACTGGAACAAGACCTCACAGGCTTCACTGTTCATTGTAAAGCGGTGAATGTTAAGGCTCTCAGCCTATGCCCGAGAGGAAGTAAGTTGGAATATAGAAATTTTTTTTTTTTTATATATGGCACGTCTACATACGTACAAGTCTGTATTATAGCATGACAGTGCTCTAAGTACAAGATATAAGTGATATTTATGGCCTAACACACCCTCTGCCCCTTTCATTCCCAGCACAACTCAATCAGACCTTGGTTCACGCATAGAAACTCATTGATAATGTGCGTAAATATCGCATGAATTGATCTATATGCGGTATATATATTGATATATGGCACGTCTACATAGGTACAAGTCTGTATTATAGCATGACAGTGCTCTAAGTACGAGATATACGTAATATTATAGCGCAAACCACACTCTCATCTCATAAATTGCCGCCAAACCTCCAACCCATCTTCATTCCCGCCTAAAAATTCTTTGATAATTCCCTTATATATTGCAATTTTTGGTCACTATGAGGCATATTCATTGTTATATGGGTGGTCTACCCACGTATAGTCGTATACATACTCTACATAGCCTAAAAGGGATCAAATAAGGAGATATACGTGATAATACGCGGTAACCCACCCTCCCTCTGGTTCTATCCCCTGGGCGCGTGAAAATTCGGCAGGGAAATCTCGCCGCTCGATGACAATCTAGCCGCGCGGTGCCATTCGCTCCACATTTTTCAACTACGGACCGTTCCCCCACCCCCCCCAAGACATTTTTTGGGTGGTCTAATATATATGGGCCGATGCACGCAAATATTCCCTACACACTGATGTACTTTTTATCGAAATTGGCAATGGGTCCCAAAATCATCATACATGCGCACAGTATAACCCTGTAAAAAAAAACCTGTGCGCCACGGTTAGGTTAAGTATGTTTAATAGTTTTGCATTATCAATAGGGTGTAGCACAAGGCTTATCAACATCATCACAGTAACGGGGTCGGGGTTGAGGCCGGGACGGGGAGGGGAGGGCCTAAAGCGGCGGGGATATAATTTTTTTTATTTTATTTTTTCCCATGTGAAATTGATCATATTAACACTTAAAGAGCGGGGCCCGACTTAAGTCCGTATCTAAAAAGCAGCAAGTTAGGAGCATTATTAAGGCTTTTAAAGGGTTAAAATCGAGTGCAAATAGCCGGGAGCGCAGCAGGCCACACGGCCGACACCCAGGGCTTACCGCCGCCCACTGACTCACGCTCCCTCTGTTCTCGAGAGGCCGGCAGTGTAGCCAGTAGTGAGCGTAGCTGGAAAAAATATGCCGTTATACGCTAAACTCCCATGTTGGTGGTACCACTGCATCAAAACGACGAGTGCTACGTAGCTCGTTCTGGTCTCATTTTGAAGCTTGTAGCGCCTAGTTTTTTGCTGAATACATTTCTTTTCATGCAGATACTTGATTGATCATTCAGGAGGGCCTGAATATGCCCAAAATAGCCCAAAACCCCCTGCTAGACGAGGGTTAATGACAAACACGACCCTTATTATGTTTTCAGCGACAATACAGCGCATAGTATTATGTTCTTATATCCATAACAGTATTATAATAATTTTCAGCATATTTCCCTTATATGTTCTACCATGAACTATGTCCTTCCAAATTGCTTAATCATCATTATTATTTTATCTATTCTTCCAAAAAGTATTTAATTCATATTACTTATTTGTTTCTCTGTTAACAAGTCATTTAAAACTTGAGTAAAGTAAAATTTTAAATGAAACGTATATGAATAAAGTAACTATAAATATTAATTGGATGCAAAACAACACCTGGAGTCACATACATTTTATTTTGACACACAAAATACGACATCGAAATGTTCACCATAATCGACGAATCACCAAAGAGTGTTACACGAGTTAACACGAGTTTAACACGAATAACGAAGAGTTATTCAGAGTCAAACACGAGTGTACATGAATCAACACGTATGTACACGAGTCTACACGTATTTAGGCCCAAAAATTTCATGCATGCAAGACATTTTTGGACCCCGTGGCGAGTGCCCACAAGTGTGTCGAGTAAACAAAGAGTATACACGAGTGTAGCACGAGTCTACACGAGTGTTGAAGAGTATTGACGAGTCATTGCCGAATAGCAAAATTTCATCACTCGTGTTGGACTCTCGCGCACCGACTCGGCTATGTGTGAACCAGGCTTAAGGCAGCACTAAAATGGACATGTGTTTAGGTGAAGAGCATAGCTACACATCAAATTATATTTTTTATAATTTTACATTCTTTTAAAAGGCTGTGCATAGTTCCACTGTTGAACATCCATATTATCTGTTTAGTTACATTTTCGATTGTATTATTTCTATATTTTATTAAAGTTATACATTGCTATGGCGGATTTAAGGAAGATAAGTTTACTCTAGGCTACCTAAGACTGAAAAGGTCCGCTCATATAATGTAAATAAATAATAATACCGGGAGTGTAACTCACTTATTAAATTACCATAAAATACAGCTAGGCAAGGTGGAAATGCTGATGGAGGTGCTGATAGATGGTAGGCAAATGGCTGTTATTCAAACACCATTGGATGTTTACCTTAAGGTGACCACGAGGATGCACCTGAACAATATTGAATAAATGAGGTTAAAGAAAGTTAAATCATGATAATAAGGCTTAGCTGTCAGTCGGTCTGTCTGTAGGATGTAGTTGAGTTTAAGTTAATGATGAGAGCTAGATGAAACCGGAACCAGGATCGCGGCGAACTAAAGAGTGGAGTTGTTGCTTGGATGAAGTATAAAAGTGCTCTGACGCGGTGCGCCACAATCCAAGACGTCATCGTCTTACGCTACGAATCTAGCGGCTACTGCTAAGTTAGTAGCGGATATCTAGCGGTAAATATCGCACCGCTCTCATAATTGAATTGAAATGAATATAGAAAAGGTGGGTGAGGGTGAAAGAAGGGAAGTTTTTATTGGTTAAGTAGGAGAGACAGTGGTAAAAGTGAGAGTAAATAGAGTGTCGGGGCTTGACCCAACGTGCGTGAGTTGAGTATTGGGCTGGATCAGTATGGCTTTCCAAGAAGGGAGCTGGGGGCTGCAAGATAAAGGCAGGAGATGGTGGTGTTGATGGTGGTGGTGAAGAAGTCGATGGTGTTAATGTTGGTGTTTGACGAATTCTTCCATGTTGAAGGTCTTTCTCAATCTTTTTGGGTTTTTCTTGGAGCTCCTGATCTTGAACAGCTGACTTTGGAAGGTCCTTAGACCTTCTACTTGCTCTGGTGTAAAGGATGAATCAGGGGTTGCTTCGGTGTCCCCCAAAATGGCTCTCTAAAAAGGTGATTCAGGGGGGGGGACGTCTTTTTCGTCTTGGTGCTGCATCCTTGACTCCTTCTTCCTCGATCGTCTCCACGTCGACTATTTCTCCTATGGTGGACACAGTGTACTCAGACGACGTGGAGGGGAGTGCCACCGGATGATTAATGGTGGCAGGTGCTGGAGTCGAGGCTGCTACTGGTCCGGTGATGTTGACTGCTGATGGAGGTGGCGATGCTGAGACTGCAGGAGGAGGTGGTGGAAGGCTGCTCCTATTGATTGGTTTGTAGATGTTCAGGCGTTTCCGTGGCTGCTGTCTTGGACGTTGTTGGGGAGCCTGTGGACGAGTGATTTTGGTGGAGTGCATGTTTGGGATGATAATAGAGGGCAAGTTGTTAGCTTGTAGGAGGGCAGGGAGATACACCCTTAGGAGGTTGATGTCCCCACCAGCAAGAGCAGTGGCTGTGGTGACAATGATTTTGATGATTGAGTCCTTGTCACAAGATGGCTGCTCTACTCTTGCCTTCTCCTTCCTCTTCCTGGCATGCACCGATCCCTTCACACAGTCACCCTTGGGTCCAGATACTCGATGTGCCTCCATTCCCTTCTTCCCCTTTTTGATGGTAAACTCTACCCTCTCTCCGTCACCAAGAGAGGGCAGAGCGTGGAGTGGATTGGGGCGAGATATGCTCCTTCTATGTACAAAGATGTCTCCTCCTTCCTGTTGGCTGATAAAGCCCATTCCCTTTTTGTAGTTAAACCATTTAACATGGCCAGCAAAGCAGGTGGGGGCTGCTGGAAGCATGATGGTTTTGGTGGTAAGGATAGGTGGAGAGTGCTCTCATAATATTACAGCATGGTTTATATGATAAATCATATATGCATTCCTAAAGACACTTAAATACTATACTTTCGTATAATTGGCCTTATCTAACTTATTAAGCTTACATACTGTACAAACTGTATCTAGGGTATGATACATAGAAAATGTAGGTTATACCACTGACTATCGTGAATCCACGATACACTCCCCCCCAAAAACACAATACCTGAACCCCACCTTATATCTAGAGTTGCCCAGAAGCAATCTTGTGTCGCCACATATCAACGGCGCCACGAGCTGCGCGTCTGGGTCTAGTCCCGATCCGAGGCGGATCCCCAACGGGTTGTGGTGGATCGGTTAAGGCAGCCTCCTCGGATCCAGCATCATCAGGTGGAGCTTCTTCTTGTATAGAAGAGCCAAGCTCCATAGCGTACTGTCGTGCGACCGGACGAACAGTAGTCTCAGTAGCTGTCTTGAGCAGCGCTACTCGCCCTACCGAGCCTTCGCCCTCGTACACCTTCACTACGCGGCCCAACTTCCAGTACAATCTAGGACTATCATCATGGATGAACACTATCTCGCCTACAGAGGGTGCTGATGGTTGACTAGCAGTCTTAGTTGCCCTCTCACGTAGTGCCAATAAGTAGTCATTCATCCATCTCTTTTTAAAATCACCTATAACCCTAGAAATATTGCTTGCCGTAGAGCAAATGCGCTGGTGTTGTTGTTGTTGTTGTTCCCCAAGCTGCCTGGCCGAACAGCCCCAAGGCCCTGAGCAAGGCCAAGGCCATAACCGAGCGCCCCCACAGAACCCTCTCCGCCGACCACAATAAAGCCTGGGTGACCGAAGCCACTCCATGGCGGGGAGCTGAGGAGGGTGCGGAAATGCCCGGGAAACCAAAGCCCCACCCAGGGCCCTGTGTCCCTCAGCAATTATGAAGAGAAAGTTGAGGGGCAAGGGATAAATGTGATGCTTTGGCTTCCAATCTTGGTAGATTGGGAGGTCAATCCACGTTAGAGACGCCGTCACTTGAGATCTAGAAAATATATAAGTAAAAGGAACAGTCAGAGTAAGCTATGGGTATGGCAGAGATTGCTCAGTTCTCACTCTAATAGACCAGCCCATCACCACATGACTAGAACCCAATCCTCTCAGCATCAGCTAGGAAAGGCCCTAGAAAGCCGCCTTTGGCGGGGGGATAGCTCCCCTATTTCAACCCTTTTCGGGGTTGGGCACCCGCCCAATGCGCTGGTGTTAGTGGCAGTGGTTCATGCAGGTCGGTATATATACGTAAGTGAGAGGACGATCGTTAACAACCGCCTCGACTTCAGTGAGCACAGTTACTAGTTCGCTCCTTTTTAACAAGGCGCATCCTGCAACCGCCCGTAAGCCTGACTTCACGATACCTACACACCGTTCCCACATTCCACCAACCCACGGCGCTTTGACTGGTATAAACTTACACTCACACCTTCGCTCTCCCAAGTAAGCATCAACCATTGGATCGTCGCTCATATCTATCAAGTACCTGGAAGCTTGAAGAAAAGTGGGAGCATTGTCACTAAGAATCAAATGAGGGAAGGAATGATGTGCACAAAATCTCCTGAATGCCAGTATAAACTCTTCACAAGACATATTGTCACAGAGTTCTAAATGTATTGCACGTGAAGTGGCACAAGTAAATAGCAACACATAAACCTTGTCCAGTTCCCTAGTTCTCAGTGCGCCGGTATAGTCTAGTCCTGTAACTCTGAAGGGGTCCAGTCGTAAATGGTCTTCCTTTTAGTCTACGGCACACCACACACTTTTTGACTACTCGTCGAACTACCTGTCGAACTCTGGGTATCCACCAGTTGAGACGCAATTTAGAAATAACCTTGTGGTCCCCGTAGTGCATTACTTCCTTGTGTGTGCGTTGTGCCAGTAGATCGGTGACATGGTGTGTTGCAGGCATCAGGATAGGATTGTTGGCACAGTCGTTTACACCTGACCACTTTAGACGTCCCTCACATCTAATTATGTCATTCTTCAGGTGTAGCCTTAGTTGACGCACAATGTTAGGCATTTTAATCTTACCAGAACTTCTTATGGATTCTAATTCCTGACTGAAGGATTCCCTTTGAACCCATCTAATTAGTGTTACCTCAGCTGCTTTTATTTCTACTGCATTTAAGCTTTGACCCAGATTGCAGAGTCGTCCTTATAGCCTGGCCTTTATGTTGGTGATATAACGCAACACCCAAGCTACGACCCTGACTAATTTATTGTACCCACCGATCCTTACCCACTCTAACATAGGATTCCGTGTTGATGTCGGTTGAATGACAGCTGTCACCGTTTCTACTGGCAAAGCTAACTCAACCTCGGCATTCCATACAGCCCAATCCCCTTCGTGGAGCAGACATTTTGGGCCTTGCCACCACAGGTTGGACTTAATCAGTTTGGACGCCGTTACTCCCCTACTTATTAGGTCACTGGGGATGTCTTTGGTTGGTACATAATGATAGAAGGCGTTTGGTAGTAGGGATCGTATTTCATCCACCCTATTGCGCACATAGACGGGCAATGTCCTTTGACTATGCACCCAGCTTAGTGCAATTTGGCTATCGCACCATACGTGTACCGCCCTCAGTTGCAGTTCCTTATCGTATGAAATGCGTACATGATTAACCAAACGTCCCTATAGCAGCATGGCAGTTAGTTCCAATTTGGGAATCATGACCCCCTTTACCGGTGCAACCTTAGCCCGGGCAGTGAGTAAATTAATCCCAAACGAGGTAACACAATAAATATCTACTCCATACGCTGTAGCACTCGCATCACAGAATGCATGTAAAGACATGGGTCCAAATGCGGCCACTTGGCGCGGTAACTCTAATGTACATAGGGTGTTATAATCTTCTAGTAAGGACCTACCCTGTTCAATAAGATCATCGGGTAAATTTTCGTCCCACCCTACGTTGCGTCTCCATATTTCCTGGATTAGAATCCTAGTTCTGATGGTAACAGGTAATGCTAAACCTAATGGATCAAAAAATTGCGCGACCTTACTCAACAGACTACGTTTTGTGTGCGTCCCTGCCTGTTCAGTATAATCTTTGTTCCGGTACATCAGTATGTCTTTCCCTGGTTGCCATATCATCCCCAAGATTCTGGCATAATCTTGGTTATCAGAAGCTACCCAACGCTAAACCATAATTAGTGGGTAAACTGATATTTTCATGTTTCCAGGGTAGACAAACTTCGTATTGCTTTTCCGTGGTCAAGTAACGCACAGATTCCGAGAACTTCTCGATCGCGAATTTTGATTCCTGGTCATTCTCCACAGGTTTAATTCCTATGTGGTCTAGTTTCCACAGTCTTTCTAGATTTATCTCGGCAGTTAACTTTGGGTCCTCAATGTGAGTATCATCTTCGGTGAACTCTTCTGCCGCGGTCGTGCTCATCCTCAACACGGATACCTTGTCGACCAGAACATTTGACTGGGTAGTTTGGACTGTACCGCTCATGCAGTAGCCAAACTTAGTGGGGATCAAGATCACTCCACTCTCTCTTTTAAAACCCGGGTGTACTACATCATAATAATAATCTGCTCCTAACAGTATGTGCACCTCCTTCAAGTCACCTACGGGATCAGACAGGTAAATACCTTTCCTACGAAGTGCATGTTCTACTTTGTTAATTCCTACAGATTGGTAGTCCGGGAGTTCATCTACCACTATACACTGTAAGAAGTGTTTCTTCTTACGGTAGACGTAAGCAACTTCAACAACTTCGTAGTCTCTACTGTCGGTCACTCCTGTAAAACCTTGCAACCTAAGGGTCTCACTACCTACTACACAGTATTTTAGACCGTCCAGCACCGATTTCTTTATAAAGGATCATTGTGAGCCCTGGTCTAGGAGTAGCCGACAGACTTGTGTCCTGCCATAACCCTCTATGGGTATCTTGATTGTGGGTAAAATGGTGGTGTCCTTCCTACTGCCTAGCATTAATGTTGCAGTACCCCCTACTTTTTCCTCCTTGACTGGACTACCTGTGGGGCATAACTTGTCAAAGTGATGACCCTCACAGTTGCGACAGGGCCTCAAATAGGAAGCAGTACATTTACCCTGCATACCATGGTCCTTACTCAGACAACCCTTGCACAATTTTAGCTTCCTTGCTTGAGCTTATTTGGCTTCATTGGTTTGATATTTGGTACAGCTTAGCCATTTATGCTTGGGATTGTTGCATAGCCTACATGACATTTGTGGTTTCTTTCGTGACTCTTCAACCTTCTCTTTATAACCTACAATCATATTAATTGAACCCCTTGCTGTTGTCCCTTCTGACCCACCCACTGTCCTACCATTGTTCAATTGTATGTTGCTAATCTCCTTGCTAAATGCCTCTTTGAACTTCTCCAAGTTAAAGGTACGAACCTTATCTAGAATAGCTAGAGGTAATTTCTGTCTTAAAATTATGACCAGCATTTCTTGTGAGGTTACCCCCAACGCATCTAATGATCTTGTATGACACTCCATATCTGCCCTAAACTTTGTCAGTTCATCAACCCTGTACTTAGGCTGTGCTAGGTTCAACAGGGCGTTCACATGGGCTACTTTGAGCTGGTCAGTGTCTCCATACGTCGCCTGTAATAACCTCACAACACTATCATAATTTTCACCTACGATGGAAAAACCTTCTACCAAATGTAAAGCTTCATCCTCGAGTTGGCCTTTCAGATAATGGAACTTTCGTACATTGTCAAGTTTTGAATCATGCACTGTGGATTTAAAGACGTCCCAAAATGCTAACCACTTCGTCAAGTTTCCCCTGAACTTCGGTAAATTTAATTTGGGCAAGTATACTTCACGACGGGGGTCTGTCTGCCTGGCAGCGCTGCTAGTCGAGGTTACCTCTACCTTCTTCACCGCCCTTTGCAGTAAATGTATTGCCTCTAAATGGGCGATATCATGGACAGCACTGCTCATACTCCGCCTGAATAACTGGCTCTTCCTCCAAACCTGATACTATACTTTCATTCAGGGTAGCTATCCGATCATAGGTAGTTTGTAGGTATTCCAACTTAGCCTCTAGCTGTGCAGGAGTTGCACTAGCTACAAAGTCTTCCAAATTGGACGTTAGCCTAGTGATGAGACCCCTCAAACCCCCTCTCTGGTTTTTCAAGACTGTGATAGACATAATTATGTTTTTTTTATCCTCTGGTTTACTAGCCATTAAATTAATTACACGAATTAGCCTAACCCTTAGTCAGCCAATACGGACCTCTATAATAAGTCTCAATCGTGAAATATAAGCACACCTTTTAGTAATTGTCATATGTGGGCCTACTTACAATTTCAGTCCACATATGCAATATTACATCACATTAGCTTTACTTACCCTTTATAGATTAATGTAATTAAAGTAAAGAGGTAGAAATGACTATATAAACCGCTTACCTTACACAATACAGTACCACGAGAGATTGGGATATGAGTAAACAATGAAGGGAAATGACTATATAAACCGCTTACCTTACACAATACAGTACCACGAGAGATTGGGATATGAGTAAACAATGAAGGAAATATGAGATGGTAGGTCAGTCATAAGTCAAAAAGTAAATAATAATGAAATTAAGGAAACAAATGCAGGGTTAACAAAAAAAAAATAAAGAAAAGAAAAAAGAAAAAAGGATAAGTTACTGGGGGAAGGTGATGGGCGGGATACAGAACTTAGGGAGTCGCAGGCTTATTACTCCGGCATCACGCTCTAGCCATCGTTTAGTCATGACCGTGATCTTGTCATGCAGGATCTTGTTAGTGTCGAGGTCTAGATGGACACCGTCGATGTTAAGATCCTGCGGTTTAGACGAAACCGACAAAAAGCGATGGCGCGTTACGTCTAACCTAGAGCGCAATGACCGGTTAACCGAATTCCTGATTTTATTATACTGCTCTGCTGGCATTCCCCATACTCTAGAGCGGTATTCTAGGGAAATCAGGATGCATTTCCCTCCCGTGTCCCTCTCGACAGCCAGAGCCAGGTCCCCTAATGCCGCAGCCAGAGCACGGGGTTCGGTGTCGGGGGTTATGTCATTGCCCCCGATGAGTAAATAGGTGTAGAGGGGCCGGTATAATACCAGCTTACCCCACACATCGGAGGACTTAAGACTTGTGATATTAGCCCCCGGCACCCCAAAGTAACGGAATAGAAATTTCCGATCCCCGGTCGCTCCCCTGTAGTCAACAGGGTCTGCTGCCCTCAATCGGGTTGCGTATAATTGGCCGAAGATCGCTATACGATCTACCTTGGCCACTACTTGCACCGGTTTAAACCCCAGACCTACCCCCCCCCCCCCCCCCCCTTAGGCCTTATCTAACTTATTAAGCTTACATACTGTACAAACTGTATCTATGGTATGATCCATAGAAAATGTAGGTTATACCACTGACTATCGTGAATCCACGATAATTGCAGTGTATAATGTTGAAGGGTGTGAGATCTTGGCCTATTGGACAGCCTATAACTCATATCCTTCTCTTAATTCCCAGTAATATTTGTAGCCTAGTCTTAACCTAGTACATACAGAATCTTTCCACTTGTAACATTCCCATAATTGAATTTAGTTTTATCTACCACCTCAGGCACTAGGCCTGACTATATACTTACACTCGATATCTCTAGCTTCTTTTACTTCTTGACATTTCTTTATTTTGGTTTTTACCTGTTTCAAAGATAGGGTACTTTGTACATCAATTTCCATTTGTTCAGTAGCATTTTTAGCTATTATGTCAACTCTGTCATTACAAGTGATCCCTGTATGTGATGGTATCCATGAGAACACAAGTTTTATCCTTGTTAATTGGAGTTGATGTACAATATTCCGGCATTGGATAACAATATGTTCGTATACTGGTGTTTTACAGTTTAGGGTGTCCATAGCCCCTCTGCTGTCAACAAAGAAGCTTACATCCCCTTCTCCATCTTCGATTTCATTAAGTCTATATAATATCGCATACAATTCAGCCTGAGTTGATGATATATTATCGCTTAACCTATAATTATATTATGTTTCTAGCCTCATGTTGGAATCTTGAATGTAATCTCTAATTAGAATCCCACAACCTGCCCTACCATTTTCCATTACCGAGCCATCACAATAAACATGTGCTGCTTTACCAGTGTACATTATGTTTATTTTATCTTCATTAATGTTTCTTAATTCTATTGTATCATACGTTCTTTTTCTTTTGTAATGACATAATATCTAAAATTACGTCTTTCTCCTCCCATGGTGGAATAGGTTGTGAATTTTCGTAATTAATACAGTTGTTTATTAAATCATAATGTTGTATTTTGTTCACCAAATGTTTCATATATCCTTTTTTGCTTTGTCTCCAGAAAGTGCGAGTATTATTCATGCAGTCCTTTATGTCTTTAAGTAGTTTGTGGCCACCTTTTAATCATACATATCTAATTGCTGCTACAATATTAGTTTGTTCTACTCTATGTTTAATGTTAGTTAGCATTGTTTCAAGCTTCATTGCATCAATATCATTGCATTTTTTGGGCAGTTTAAGATAATTCTCATAGCCTCATTGTGTATTATTTCAAGTTTATCGAGCCTTCCTTCATCAAGGCAAAAAAGGACAGGACTGTCATATTCAATGACTGACCTAATAGTAGCCTACTAATGTACATCATTTTTTAGTACAGGAACACCGACACCGTTACCACTCCAAGCTAAGGCTCTCAAGGGATGCATTCGTGCCTTACATTGTGTAGTTATATAATTCACCTCAGCTTCTTTAGCTTCTGCTTTGTAACCCACACACATACCCAAGTACTTATAACTATTTACTCTTTCCATATTCATGTTATTTATTGTTAGTTACTTGTCAGTTCTTGCCCGACATTGGAATTTTTTTTTATCTTCATTTACTAGTTCATCCTAGTTCCTGTGTTAACTTCCCAAATTTAGTATTCGCCTGTTGCATTTTATCAATCGTTTTGTTTTGTAGCATAATATCGTCTGCATAAATTATAACTTTTACCCCATCAGCTAATTGTAGACTTGCAACTCCATTCATTAGTACATTGAACAACATTGGACTTAGTACCCCTCCCTGTGGTGTCCCTAAGTCCAGACTACACTCTTCAGACAATGCTCCTTGATAAGAGACTTTAGCCCTTCGGCCATGTAAATAGTCTCCTAACCAATGAAGCAGCCTCCCTGACACCCCAATGCCTGCTAGTTCATGCAGTGTAATTTCTCCGTTGGCTTTATCGAATGGACCCTTGAGATCGATTTTTTTTTCCTGCAGTAGTCAGTATCATGTGATAGGCACTTGATGACGGCCTCAGTAGTTCCTTTACCTCTGATGAACCCATATAAATGATTACTTAATTTTCCTCCTATAACATATTGTAATATTTCTAAAAACATTCTTTCCATCATTTTGCTAAAACAAGATGTTAAGGAGACTGGCCTAAATCCTCCTCCAGGCTTAGGGATAGGAATGATGATAGCAGTTTTCCATGCTCGGGGTAATCGACCCTCTTGATAACTCATATTGAATAGATCAAGTAGTGGACCATTCTCAATGCTTGCCAAACAGTTTAATATAAGTAACATCCCGTTCTTAATATTAATAATTAATTACAAACCCCAATGTACTTGAATAAACTAATGAAAGAATATGGTCCTTCCGGGATTCGAACTCGGGACACCACACCCAGAACTTAAGCACCTAAACCATTACACCACCAACACAGGTAAAGGTTGAGTACACGATCACGATTAATATCCATTTTCGAATTTTTGGATATCAATCTAATCATGTACTCAGACCCAACTGCATTATGGGAAGCGTAATGTTTTAGTGAGAGGAAAGAACATTGAATTGGATCTAGATACCTTACACGAATGGTCAGTAAATTGGCAGATGAATTTTAACATTGACAAATGCAAGGTATTAAAGATAGGGAAGACGAATACAAATGCAAAATATAAAATAGCTAATACGGAATTAAAAAAACTCAGACTGCGAGAAAGATTTGGGTGTGTTTGTTAGCAATGATTTGAAGCCTAGAAAACAGTGTATAGGCGTTCGTAATAAGGCAAACAGGATTCTCGGATTCATCTCAAGGAGTGTGAGTAACAGAACTGCCGATGTTATCTTAAAACTTTACCTGTCATTAGTGAGACCTCATATGGATTATGCTTGTAGTATTTATTTTAGTTTCTAATACGATACTACTATTGTGGGGGATAAATCGACAGTCATTTAGAAGTTCGTATACTTTATTTAACAAACTTCCTAACTACTCTAATAACGGGTCCTTTGTTCGGGCCGAGATGAGTTCAAGACACAGATTGAATATTACGTCGATTCATGATAGGTTGTACTTTGGACCCCTAGAGCTCCCGTTACTCCCTAGCTGAATTCCCGCTATTCAGGTATTGACTCAAGTCGACTTCGATCCAACAAACACGTTATTAGTTACTAATCCTAAATAATTTAATCTGAACCCTGCTGTGTCTACTGTTGAGACCAGGGCCTAATGAATCAATCCCTATTTACCTAATCAAAAGTGATATTCTTCCTCTATTCTTAAGAATTAACCACGTCCACTGGGCCTTCTGTGTCTATTCCCGAGACCAAGGCTTCAATACATATAATCTATTAACTCATCCGACACAAACGTCTTTACTACACAAGTAACTTAACACTTATATAAAGTCTCACAAATTTACCGGCCGGAATCACAAGTTCCCTCTCAAATATAATATTGGGTTCTGTCACCCAGTTACTCCCATTTACATTGGTTTACAATATTTACCTCAATAACACCCTCGAATTATACTCTCACGTAACCCTATTACAAACACGCTATGTTTACAATATACCTTAATCAATAAACGTTCAAACAAAAGATAAGCCGTGCCTCCAAAATGCCTACACGGAACAGATTCACGACTATATACCTTTACATAACTTCTGAGGAATTCTTGGTTATACGTGATATCCCTTTACACTTTTCCAAGACTGCCCCAATGACCCTTCCTATTTATATGGATATATCTTCCTTTCTAAATCATAAGAAACCTGTGAGTCGTATGGACTAGTGTCCTTCTATATAGTTTCCTTATTAACAAATTGGTTCATGATTTTAGGGGGACTAGTGTCCTTTCCTAGCTATAGCTGATCTATCGGGCAACTAAACAAAATTGTTTCCCCTTGAGCTTATTGGTTGCCCCTCAGTCTAGAAAAATGTATCTTTTGCTCCCCTACTTTATACTTAAATCTTTCCTATCAGAACCTATCTAATAACAACTCTTGACATTACGCCTTGGCTAACAAAAATAACTAATTAATACACATCATAATTTTATAAATACATATTAGTCTAAATTATTTTTCCTTTAGTTTCGTCCTAGAAGGACACATCAATTTTTATTGGAACCACCAGGTTAGTCAAACATATTCTCTCTTTCTTTTTTAATCTTATGCGGGCCCAATATGGGTCCTTAAACAAATATATTTATGGGTGCTGGAATCAGGTGTGAGTCTGGAACTGTGTTTTACCACCTCAGAGCTGGCCAATAGCTCCTCTGGAAATCCTCACTCCCGTCCACTTTCTGTCGTCCCTCTTGAATTGCTTGATTGTGTGTGTGTAGACTAGCAATGTGACGACCGGCGGCAGGATACTGAAGGTGTAACCTCCGAATGGGCGAAAGTGAGGAGAGATCAGGGGTGGTCTGTACTGTTGCTGTAGATAAGGGCAGGGTAGCTGGAATGGTTGGCTCCAGGTTTCCCTTTGTGCCCGAGCGAGAGAGAGCAAGCGGGTTGCAAGAAGCTAACCCGGTGAGTTCCGTGGGGTGAGTGACCCCTGTAACCCCTCCGCGCCAGACTTTATAGTCCCACCTCCCGCTCTCCCGCTCTGTGATTGGCTGAGCGGCACGCGCGGCAGCCCGCTCGCTTTGAATTCTTGCCTCCTCCACCTCCACTCTCTTCTCCTCAAAATAAGTTCCTGGAAGCTGGTTATAAACATCTTTCAGTGGCTTACGGGAGTACAGGGCTGGCACCGAAGTATTGGATCGAGTATAACCAGAGGAAACTGCACGGGAAGAGAAAGAGAGCGACTTTTGAGGTGAGGTAGAGAGTTCAGCTCCGTGCTCCGATAATGGAGGCCGCTGATTAGTTGGCTGGAAAGGTGTGGCGTGTTGCGGCCGAGAACTGTCAAAGTCAGCTGACGGTGCAAGCAAATAGAAGGGAGCGCGGTGATTGGCGGAGGGCTTTTCTAATTTAATGCTGTCCAATTTTTGGTGTCCTTATTACAGAATAAGAACATAAGAAAATGGGAGTCTGCAAAAAGCCTATTGGCCCACACAAGACAGATCCCTCTCACACCCAACCCCAATAACAAGGCCTAATTGTTATGCCCTGATTTTATACAGGATTAACTTGGTATAGGTGAGTTCTGCAAGACTGGGTTATTGGATTTCATGCAAAATACATAAAGAGAATCAACAGAGGACATAGATAATCTCGGATAAATGGTTTGTAATACAGCTTTATTCTAAATAACACTCAGGTATAAGGTATGTAATAGAATTCACATGAACAATAGATGTTGGAGCACTCAGGTAGGTTATTGGACTTACAATCTCCCAGCACTTATCGCAGATTTGGATAGAGACATACTTCCCACTTCCAACGTTCAGGCATTATTCTCCTGATCACGTTACTTCAACGATATGTAGGGTACACCAATCATGCAGGTTAGGTATCTCGTTTCATTAACTCACTGGTAATATGACTCGCAATCAAAGATGAAAATAGAAGTAATATAGTTATTTCCCAAGAATTAACGTAAAGGGATAACCGTAGCTAGTTGCACTGGTCTGGTATGTTCACTTGTCTAGGTAATACTTAAGACCAAAATATCAGTGAGGGCGAATCAGGTTTCGGGTTAACAGTCACAATCACTTATTTCAGAATTGCTTTCACTCGAGCCGTAGTCCAATTAGTTAAGACTTATCTCTTTGGCGAGGTTAAACCTGATGGCAAGAAAAATTACGGGATCAGTTCGCCTAAATTAAATTTCACTGATATATATATACACTAGCATAATAATCATTTGCTTCCTAACATCAGAGAAACTTGAGACATAATCGAATACACTGGATGGTTGAGTTAGTTGTTGTTGTTGTTGTTGTTGTTCCCTAAGCTGCCTGGCCGAACAGCCCCGAGTCCCTGAGAAAGGCCATGGCCACGATCGGGCTTTCCCACAGAGCTCTCATTGAGTGTAGATTGTGTTGTTGGCGTAAGTGGTTGTATGAAATGCAGTCTTCTATGATGTGTTTAATGGTATGGGGTGCTGTGTTACATCCCGGGCAGGTGTCGACAACGGAGTCATCCAGTCTCTTCTGATAGCTCAGGAGAGCTGGATGGTGTCCGCATCTCAGCCTGGCCAGGTGGACTCTGTCCTCGCGAGGAAGGGAGGATTCGGAAGGATGGATTTCGGGAGGTCGTGCATGCAGCTGCGTGTTGTCTGTGAGTGAGTGGATGGATCGGTGAGAGATATGAGTATGGATGTGCTTCTGGAAGTTGGTTCGGGGTGGGCAGGGAGGGAGAGAGGACAATAATTGTGTGTGATACCGTGTGTTGGGTGTTGTTTTGATATTTCTTGGTGTCTGTGGGTGTGTTGCCATGTAGTTTAGTGGGTGGTCTTGGTTCGTGGAGGCTGCTGCCAGGAATTGAGTGCCTCTCATGTCCAGATGGTCTTTGACTTTGAGGATTTTGGTTTCTTGATGTAGGTGATCTGTGGGTGCGTTAGTAGTACCGTACACTGGCACTTTGAGAATTAACACTGGGGTAGAGTTTTCCTGGTTATCTTGAGTTGGTGATGCCGGGGGTTAACAGTTGCTCTGCGGCCGTCCAAATTGTCCGGTAGTGTAGAAAAGTTTACAGATGGGCTACTTGTTTAGCCGGTGATGATGCCCCGATATGTTACTCTTGCTGGAGACCTTAAATTACACTGTTTCAGGTTCAACCGGAGTAACAATGAATCGGATTAACGTAAGACAGTCGGGAGAAGCGACTTTCTTATCTATCCTGGTCTTTATAAAAGGTTCAAGGGATGCGGGTGGCTTTTCGCCTTTTAGTCAACAGACAATTGTTGCCAAGGAGTTATTCTTGCAGAGTCCTCAATTAAGAGTTTCTCACATAATCCCTTCTAACATACCAAGATCTTTCTCTCCTAGACCAGTTATGAGTTATGATTGTTTGTAAACCCAAGTAGAAGAGGACACACTACAAGATGTTTATCAGACAATCAATAATTGGTGAATTAGTGATTTGCAGAGATAATATTACCTTCGGAGCTCCCGATTGCAATAAAACACTCACAAGGGTTAATTCACTTCCTCACAGATTTACACAGACCACACGGGCACCGAATGATCGAGAATCTTGAGGGGTGGAGCACAACTAGAGTTCAACTAGAGCGGCGCAGCCGTTACTTTGGTATCTCGGCAATAGGTAGTCTGTAACATGATTGAGTATTGTGGACATCTGTACTCTAGTGCAAGCCACTATTAGAGTCGATTAGGGCAGGATTTGTTCAAGGGAAGGGTACTACTTTGTTTGGCGCTATATGGGCCCAGGCAGGAAAACATTATTCATCAATTCACATAAGTATCCTTCTCTGGTCTAGCTGACATGCTATTCGGAATTTAGGATGGGTTAAGGGGGATTTGGGTTTAGTTAAGGATGGGGTAGGATGGTATTTGGATAGGTATCTAGATTTGTAGTTCATAACCTATTGGAAACTCACCTGTTGTCTGTCAAGAATTTGCTGGCTCGCGCGGGTCATGGTAAATCTCCGCGGGGGTTGGTGGGGTCCCCGTGGGGTCGGGGGGGGCGGGGGGGATGCCGCTCCCTGAATATGGTTATAGAGAGTTCTTACGTTAATTGGGTTGAGATATGAGTTCAGGTTGTCAGGAGGTATATTCCTAGTTAGGGTTGATCACTACATCTAGTTTTCATGTACGAGGATCACTCGTGGGTGTTAAGAATAGTGGTTTTGTGAAAGTACAAGTCAGTGGGAATACTACCTTTTTAAGGGGGGCGAGAGGTGGTCGCCCTAGCCTCGCGCCGGCTATTGCTCTGGTTCAGGTTGTGAGTTGGGCTAGTGAGTTAGAGGATAGTTAAGGGTGGTACAAGGATAGGTCTTTACCTTCCATTTGTTGGGGCTAGTGACCGAACTGAGTCGGCATGTTATAACGTTCTTATGGCGTCTTTACAGGGGGAGGGTTGTGAATTGGAAGGGCTGTGGGGCAAGGCTAGGTCGCTGCTGCGCTTGTGAACTTTGACAGTGACCCTTAATGCGTGGGATATAGGGGTGGCAGTGCCCTACGATAAAAAAACAGGTAGAGTGGTGTGTGCAGCGGTGAGTGAAGAAGAAAGTGACAGGGTGACCCAAAAGGTTTCGACTGAGCATGGGGTCACGAAGTAAAGTAGAATCGTGTGTGTTGTACACTAGAAGAGGTTGATTGACCAAAGACGTATAATAGGCGTGGAAAGAAATGGAAGAGAGGAACACAATGGCGGATAAGAGATAATTATCCTAAGAATGAATGCATGCATGAATGACGGTGTTAGAGCCGTCGTTACAATACAATTATGGAACCTGGTGTTTATGCACGGGACACAACCCGACAAAAGGACAGTGCCGCTTTGTCGTATTAATATCGGTCGGGCAAAGTTCTGGTTCATATTATATATATATACTTAGTTACTAAAAAATGGGACAGCTGAGCATGGGGTTACATCTATTTATACTCGTAATGGAGAGAGAGATACTATATAGCTTTCCTGCATCTCTCTTGATAATCGTATGCAGATTGGTCATAGTGAGCTTATCCGAATTAACAGGCCTAAATCAATACAATAACTGGCATAGGGTTATCGGGTGTATAGAGTCGTGGTTAAAGGTTGTTACATAATTCGAAATTAACTGATCTAACTCAACAGGCATAAATCAATACAAGACTAGCAAGGGACACATACACAAGGAAGGTTCTGTGGGGATATGCAGCTGCAAGACATAGTTAATTGACAGAAGAACAATGCAACGTGAGGTTATGGATAGATAAACTGCTAAAAATGGGGGAACGAAGATAGGTGTCTTTCCTTTCTACAAGTTCCCTAAATCATGTTAACATTAGGGAGTTGGTACATCAATAAAATAGCGATGTGGATCTCAGTGAGTTATGGGGCTGTCTAGTGTAATTGCATAATTAAATCTCGGAATTACTCCTAGGTATTTTGTATAGTGAAATGGAGGTTGTATTAGGAAGGTTGGGAATATGTATAGTTAGTGGATAAAACAACGGAAGGTTAGGGACCTATATAAGGGCAAAGGGGAAAGAGGAGTGTGTGGTAACCACCGAGGAATATGTCTTCTAAGCGTAGTAGGGAAGGTATACAGTAGGGTAGTGATTGAGAGAGTGAGAGTGAGAACGGAGAAATGGAGAGGCGACGAGCAGGGAGGTTTTAGGAAGGGAAGAGGATGTGTAGATCAGATTTTTACCCTGAATTGTGTTGTGGAGAAGTATCTGGAGAAGAAACAAAAGGTGTATGTTGCCTTTATGGACTTGGAGAAGGCCTATGACAGAGTGGATAGAGAAGGTTTGTGGAAAGTACTTAGAATATACGGAGTAGAGGGCAAGTTGCTGAAAGCAGTGAAGAGCATGTATGAGGGTGCAAAGGCGGCAGTACGTGTGGAGAGTGAGCAGAGCGAGTTCTTTGACCTGAATGTTGGTTTGAAACAGGGGTGTGTGATGTCCCCGTGGTTGTTTACTGTATATATGGATGGAGTTATGAAAGAAATACTATCAAGAGCAGTGGATGTTGGTGTATCGCTGAAAAGGGAGGGAATTGAGTGGAAGCTACCTATACTGCTGTTTGCGGATGATACAGTTCTGATGAGTGATAATGAATGGGAGTTGCAGGGTCTGGTAAATGAGTTTGGAACAGTGTCCGAAAAACGGAATTTGAAGGTAAATACGGGGAAGAGCAAGGTTATGGTCTTCGAAAGGGGTGAAGTCACAGAGTGTGAGGTGAAGCTGAACGGTCAGGCTATGGAGATCGTCAACTCTTTTAAGTATCTGGGCAGTGTGTTGAGTAAAGATGGGACTATGGATGAAGAGGTGCGGGAGAGGGTACAACAGGGGAAGAGGGTTGTAGGAACGCTAAAAGCAGTAACAAGAAATAGGGTGGTCAGTATGGAAGTGAAGAAGTCCTTGCATGACAGTGTGGTAATCCCGACACTGACTTACGGAAGCGAAGCATGGACGTTGGTTGAGAGACTCAGACCAAGAGTGAGAGCAGTGGAAATGAATTACTTAAGGAGTGCGTGCGGAGTTACATGGAGGGATAGACAGACTAATGAGGAAGTAAGAAGGAGGTGTGGTGTGGAGGTAGATGTGCTGGAAAGTGTGAAAAGGAACAACTTGAGATGGTTCGGCCATATGGAACGTATGGAAAGCGAGAGAATGACTAAGAGGGTGTACGAGAGCGAGGTGGAGGGACAGAGGGGGAGAGGTAGACCGAATATGAGGTGGAAGGATGGAGTGAGGAAGTACATGAATGAAGGCGGTGCTGGTTGGGGGGAGGGGCGTCAACTGACTGGGGACAGAGGTGCATGGGGGCGGTTCGTTCGTGGCCACCCCTTCGGGGATCACGGCGTCAGGCAATAGATAGATAGATAGAGGGTTAGGGACCTATAATTGCTAGAATTGGGGGACTATGATTGTTATATAACTAAATACAGGGCTGACGTAATCACGATCTGATTTGTTGTGAAATGGAAGCTAAGGTGTCTTTAGATCGCCTCGAACCTACACAATGAAAGTATTATAGCCTGTATGGTGGTTACATAATTAAATATACACTTGGTCAGTACATCGAGAATGCCAGGGGGTAAAGTATTGTGGTTTGTATACTAGATGACTGTGATTGGAGAGACGTATAACATGTGGAATGAGGTGGAAGAGAGGATGGAAATGGGACCGGGGATCTCGTTGGGAATGGGAGTTTCGCTCTCAGGAATTTCGTTCCTGGGGTATTTCAGTAGTGTGGTTTGTATACTAGAAGACTGTGATTGGAGAGACGTATAACATGTGGAATGAGGTGGAAGAGAGAGAGACCAAATCGGGGATGGAAATGGGACCGGGGATCTCGTTGGGGATGGGAGTTTCGCTCTCAGGAATTTCGTTCCTGGGGTATATCACTTCCGTCGCCTTTATATGAGGTACAACCTCGTACCTCAAGGTTGGAGTACGTAGGTTTGTTTTGGGGGGCAGGTCAGGTCGGTAGTGGGGTGAGGTTGGAGGGAAATATAGCATTGAGAGAGGAGGGGGCGGTGGCTGGGGTTTTGACCTTGGGAATTTGTTTTCACTTTGGTAGGGAGGGCTGGATGTACCATTAGGAACGAGGGTACCGTTAGGCTTGGCGGGGGTCTGGGTTATTGGGAGGGGTGGTGGTGGTGGCTGTGGCTTTGACCTTGGGGGTTCGCTTTCACTTTTGGAGGGAGGGGTGGATGCACCGTTAGGTCTGCCGTTAGGAATGGGGTCTGGGTGAGAGCTGTCCTGGGGGCGGTTTTGGATTGGTTTTGTGGGCGTGAATGGTGGTTCTGTGGAGGTTGAGAAGGCAGAGTGTGGTTTGTTGGTAAGTTGGGTGGGGGAAGAGGTTCTTGCTGGAGGGGGGTTGAATGGTGTAGAGAGTTGTGGTCGTGAGAGGGGTGGCAGTAAGGGTGAGGAATGTTGGAGGTTGTGAGTTTATGATCTGGTGGTTTGGAGGGTTGGAGCGTGGGGGATTATAGGGAAACTTTGGAGGGGGTCTGGACAGGCAGGGATGTGGTTTGAGAGGAGTTGTTGTGGTTGAGAGGTTGATTATGTTGTCTGGGGCGAGAGAGAGAGAGGTATTTTGGTGGTTAGTCAAGGTGGAAAAAGTGTTTTGGTGGGATTTGGATGGGCGTGATATTTTGTCGAGCAGGGTCTTTGGGGGTGGAATTTGGGGCGGATGGGGTAACGGTAGAGAGGGGGGTAAGGTAGGGGGGGAAGAGGATGTAGGGGGTATGTACGGGGGTGATTTTGTGTTCTGAATGTGGTCGTGAGAGGGTTGGCTGGCAGGATGAGAAATGGTGGAGGTTGAGAGTTTAGGATGATCTGGGGTTTTTGGAGATTGGAGGTGTGGGAGATTGACAGGTAAATTGTGGAGGAGGAGTGAGTAAGTAAGTTTGGAGAGATTGTTGCGGAAGATATTTGTTTTGGAGAAGAGTGGAATTTGGTAGGATGGATGAAGGAGACATTGGTGGAGATTTCGGTTCTGGTGCTGGATTATGGGGCAGAGGTAGGTTGGCGAGCGGGGGTGTTACTGGAGGTGGATTTAGAACCTGTTTGGGTAATGTTGGAGAGGGTGACAAGGGAGGGGGGGAATAGGAGGTAGGCGGAGCTGTATATTTCTTGGGTGATGCGGGTGTTTGAAGGTGTTCACAGAGGTTGGGTATGTGGGGGGATGATGGTTGGGGAGGTGAGGTTGAAAGTTTTGAGGGCGGGGGGACAGGTGGTGGGGGTTGTAGCGGTCCCTGAATGGGGACGTTAGGATTTTCAGGTGGTGAAAAACTTTCTAGGAGGGAGTGATCTTCTTGGGTTGAGGGTGAAGGAGAGAGCGGTGATGGTGGAGTTAACACAAGTGTGGAGGTTTTACTGATCGGGGGGGGGGGGTGGGGGACGGAGAGAGTCGGAGAATGAAGGAGGGTTTTTGAGGTTGGGGATTGTTGGGGAAGTGAAGGAATTGAGGGCAATACTTCAATTGAGGGGGAGGGGGGGAGAGGTGATGAATCTGAGGAAGTGAGAGGCGTGATAGGTTGTTGAGGGATTGACGGGGGTGAAGGTTTCTCCTGGGTGACAGGTGCATCTGAGAGATTGGAGGGGGGACTCATTTTCTGGCCAGCATTTTTCAGGGGTGACATTGAAAAGGAATTGGATATGGTGGGTGTGAACATTTTTGCGTTCTGTGATTTGTTGGCAGGCATAGAAAATGGAGGGGGTTCATGGGGTAGCGTCTCGTCTCGGGGAGAGACAGGAGAAGAAGAAGCTGCAGACCCAGTACCGGTAGTGTGAGGGGGGGAGTAGGGCACGGACAGGAGGAGCGGGATGATGTAGCTGCTGAAGGACTGGTAGAAAGATTAAGGATTATGTTTAGCAATGTTGATGTGTTTACCCAGGACAAGAAAAGAGAACTGATATGTAGATTGCAGGATGAAGAGGAAAAACCTGATGTAAAAGCCTTACAGGAAGTAAGATAAAAAAACGCTAGAATTGAAAGGGAACGGGTGGAGTATAGTTTGGAGGGTTTTGAGTTGTATGAGAGGAATGCTATTAGAGCAGAGGTTGGAAGAGGACTGTTTATTTATGTAAGAAAAGAGCTCAAGGTAAATGAGGTGGATATGAGACAGCAGTATTGTGAGTATTTGTGTATTGAAGTAAACTGTGCAAGAGGGTCAATTCTAATTGCCTCTATATATAGAAGCCCAAATAATAGTAGGGAAGAGGATGATAACCTACTGAAAGCAATGGAGGAAATAGATAATAGAGAGAACAAATATAAGATTTTGATTGGAGATTTCAATTTGCCAAGGATCAACTGGGTAAATTGTACTACTCCAGCGGGACCGTGTAGCCTGGAAAACAAGTTTATAGAGAAAGTGAGAGATTGTTTTTTAACGCAACATATTACAGAGATTACAAGATATAGAGATGGGACGCAGGGGAGTGTACTTGATTTGATTTTTAGCAATGAGGAGGATATAGTGAAACATGTCAATGTGGATAGCCCTATAGGTCGTAGTGACCATGCCTGTATAAGTTTTAGTTGCAATATTAAAACAGAGAGGGATAATAGAAGCAATAACAAAATATACATGTATGATAGAGCAGATTATGAGCTGCTGAGACGGTGTTTGGACATTGCCTGGGGGGAATACTTGAACGGTGAAGACGCTGAAGGAATGTGGAGGAAGATTAGAGTCAAACTGGAGAATGCTATATACAAATGTGTACCAGTAAGGGAATATAAGGATAAAACAAAATTGAGGAAAAGAACGAACCCAGAATTAACAATGAAAAGAAAGCTTTGGACATTGATAAGAAGAAAGAAACGATTGTGGGATAGACTAAAAGTGTTAAAAAAGAACAGGGGGTCTAGTATAGAAGCTAAAGAAGTGGATTTGGAACATAGACAAATAAACAATTAAACAAGGTGGGAGACAAGGAGGGGGGTGAAGGAGAGGGAGAGAGAGATTGCAAAAATCGTGAAGGATAATCCAAAAATATTCTGGAAGTACATTCAGGAAAAGTTAACAAGAAGAGTAGGTATCCCAGAACTGATAGGATAATTGGATGATAGGAATAGAGCAGAAACTGATAAGGAGAAAGCAGAGGTGCTGGGGAAATACTTTGGGAGGTACTAACAGTGGAGTAGGATGATGCAGTGCCTATTATTCCCATCAAACAGGCACCGGCACTAGAACTAATAGAGTTTTCCCATGCTAGAATAAGAAGGGCTATAGAAAAAATGAACAGAAGTAAGTCCCCGGGACCGGATGGGATACATCCAAGAATCATAAAGGAAGGAGGTGAGATGTTAGTAGAGCCATTACAAATGTTATTTGAGGTATCTTTTAACTCCCTCCGACATATTAAGTCCAAATAAGTCCGAGGAGGCGGTATACATAGCTTTTGAGTCTTGAATTTGGCTCATGAGTGTTTTCGAAGCCTTACATATTTCTCTATTTCCATCCACCAGAATGCTGTTTATTGTGATGTATCATATGTCAATGGAAAGAGGAATATTTATAGTACATGATAAAAAAAAAAAAAATAATGTAAATAAATCGAAATATGAAAGTGTAAATTAGTCCGGAATACAATTATTTCCCATGCAATTGTCTTCACACCGTCCTATCTCTATATTGTGAGTGATGACCATATATTTGTTTTTGCTCAAATAATATTATTTGTTCTGCTCTTTCCAAATCTGAAAACAGAAATTGTTTATCTTCAATGGTTCTCAAGCAGTGACCGAAAAAAAAGTATGATTTTGATTGATATGGATTATAACATTTTCGATTTATGTCGTTGTTACGAAGTGTATGGTTTTAAATTTAGGCTGTATGAATACGGCAAATAATGCTGATGAGTATAAAACAAAAATAGAAGTTCCTACGTCAAATACTTTTTGCGCTCTGAATATTTGAAATGAAGAGCCAAAATGCGAATATTTACGCTTCACCCGTCTCTGTTCCGCCGACGCTAGCCAGGTTCCGAGCTGTTCCCCACCTCGTCGTTGCGTTATTTGCTCAGATACGTATATAACTGTATATATCACCGGAATCGGAAAATTGTGCTCATTCTAATGGTGAAAACCAAAATAATATAGCGTAATTGGTTCATGAGCTATGAGCAATTCTTTCCATGCATTATATTGTTATGAAAATATATGAGAATGTTTATACAGCTGTATATCTTTGCCACAATATACAACACTTTTATATAATTTTCCTTGCCAATAATTGTATAATGTTCATAGAAGACCTGTCAGTCATGAAGGTTGTCAATTTTACTTACCTGGTAGGGCCACAACCCTTTCCAACGAGAAGGGAAATGGCTCCTGGGTTAACACTGAAAAAACAAAACAGGAAAGCCAGGTTATCTTCAGGTAATATATTCAGAAATAATTTTATTGTACACGTAAATAAAATAAAGTAATGCATATATATATATATATATATATATATATATATATATATATACAAGGTGTCAAACAAAATATAAAGAATGGTAAATGGTAATGGTAATGTATGTGTGTGGATATATTTATATATATATATATATATATATATTATATATATATATATATATATATATATATATATATATATATATATATATATACATATATATATACAAGGTGTCAAAAACAAAATAATGGTAAAAACAATGTGTGAATGTGTGTATTTATATATAGCCTACATATATACATACATATATATATATATATATATATATACAACGTGTCAAACCACAGAAATATGCACAAATTTCCAAGCCACCCAAAGAGGTACTGCACTTGACTCGTTATTTTTTTAGAGTGGTTTCTCCAGTGGTATATCCACTTTGATGTGTGTGTTTGTGTGTAAATAAATACAAAATAAATAAATAAATAAATGTTTGTTGGTGTGTGTGTGTGTGTGTGTGTGTGTAAATAAATGAAGAAATATATTGTATGTCTAGGCCAGGTTTCCACATCACCCTAATAATAATAATAATATTATAATAATATAATAAAACAAAAATGTAAATGAAATAAAAATATAAATACTCGATTATGGGCCTCGCCCTTGCTCTGGACATAGGGACTGATCCCATAGACACCCTGGGGAACAGGAATAAAAAAACAAAAAATATAAAGGAAATAAAATATAAATAAAATAAAATAAATAAAATAAAATAAATAAAAACAATAATAAATCAAAAAAATAAAAATATATATAAAATAAAAATATAAATTACTCAATTATGGGCCTTGCCCTTGCTCTGGACCTAGGGGCTGATCCCATAGACACCCTGGGGTACAGGGCGGGTGCCCAACCCCGAAAAGGGTTGAAATAGGGGAGCTATCCCCCCGCCAAAGGCGGCTTTCTAGGGACTTTCCTAGCTGATGCTGAGAGGATTGGGTTCTAGTCATGTGGTGATGGGCTGGTCTATCAGAGTGAGAACTGAGCGATCTCTGCCATACCCATAGCTTACTCTGACTGTTCCTTTTACTTATATATTTTCTAGATCTCGAGTGACGGCGTCTCTTCCGTGGATTGACCTCCCAATCTACCAAGATTGGAAGCCAAAGCGTCACATTTTCCCCTGGCCCCTCAACTTTCTCTTAATAATTGCTGAGGGGCACAGGGCCCTGGGTGGGGCTTTGGTTTCCCGGGCGTTTGCTCACCCTCCTCACCTCCCCGCCATGGAGTGGCTTCGGTCACCCAGGCTTTATTGTGGTCGGCAGGGAGGGTTCTGTGGGGGCGCTCGGTTATGGCCTTGGCCGTGCTCGGGGCCTTGGGGCTGTTCGGCCAGGCAGCTTGGGGAACAACAACAACAACAACAACAGGAATACAAAAACAAAATATATATATATATAAATGAAATAAAATAAATAAAATGAAATAAATAAAATAAAATAAATAAAAACAATAATAAAATAAATAAAAACAATAATAAACCAAATAAATAAAAATATATATTAAATACAAATATAAATACTCAATTATGGGCCTTGCCCTTGCTCTGGACCTCCTTGCTCTGGACTCCTCCACCACCACCTCCAGCACCGCTCCACCACTCCTCCACCACCAATTTATTATTTTTATTATTTTTGTGTTTATTTTATTATTAGGGGTTCGTCCCCAACGGGGAACCCCTATTGTAATCATTAAACCTGGAATTTCATCCAAATGTTTCTTACGCGCCGGTTTCGACGCAATAACTCCAGAACCGCTTTTTGGATCGGGATCAAACTTTCACAAGAGGTGCCTTTTTGTATTGGGCAACTTTTGATATGCTAAACATCCGGCATGGTGGCCAAACAGGTCCGTGGCAGCCGATTTCCCGAAAAACTTGACGCCTAAATACCGTCTCTCCCACTCACAGGAAACGACTGGGCTTTGGCATACGCACTCCCCTACTAATGCTCCGCAAATTTTATAGAGAAGGTTTTGCTTTTGCACGTGGGTTTTTTTCCGGCAATCTTGAAAAAACCTCAAATTCCACATCTTGAAAACTACGCCGATGATCAGAGCCATGCTTGCGTAGTTGGGTGAGGCTCGCGATTCCGAACGTTTTGATACCAAAAAAATATAAATGGGTGGAATAGTTTGGCCGCAGCATTGAAAACTGTCTATTCTTAAATTACTTTAAAACCGAATTCGCTACCACACACAAAGTTTACCGTCTACAGTCTATAGGCTTCCACGCATCCCCCAGTTTTGCTTAATAACATAATCTCTTTATTATTCAGTCCTAACTTTTGTTTTTTTATTGAACTCTCTCAAAACCGTTCGAGTCCCTACGAATTCCAGCAAATATTTAGCCAACCTACCTATACATACCTACCCTACCAAATAATAATGATAAATTCAAATTTATTTTTGGTAAATGACAGAGTATTGGCTAAGGTTTTTAACAATTCCTCCCTTTGCCAAATGCTTAGTTTAATAACAATGATATGGACCTTTAAAGTTTTGGCAATTGCCCATGTGACTCCTATTTTATCCTAAAGTGTTACTACGAAATACCGCTAGATCTTTTCTCAAAAGTCGCTAGCATGTTGCTACATAGCCAAACAATGTTAGGATAATGCTGCAATTTCTAAAGAGTTTTGGTTTGTTTGTTTTGCAAATTTTACAATGTAGTATGACTAGAATGTCTGAAATTTTCAAATTATCCCTAGTAAATGTCTCTAGATATAAAAGAAATGGCTGCTAGATTGAAGTAAATAGCTCTACATTTAGCGGTAATATGTAGCTTTACAACTGGCACCACTGCAACCACCTCCCAGTGTGTCTCCACAAAATACCGCTAGATCCTTTCTCAAAACTCGCTAGCATGTTGCTACATAGTCAAACAATGTTAGAATAATGCTGCAATTTCTAAAGAGTTTTGGTTTGTTTGTTTTGCAAATTTTACAATGTAATATGACTAGAATGTCTGACATTTTTAAATTATCCCTAGTAAATCTCTAGATATGAAAAAATGGCTGCTAATTTGAAGTAAATAGCTCTACATCTAGCGGTAATATCTAGCAATACAACTGGCAACACTGCCTAGCCATTCCCTCCTCCGTCCCTCATCTATGTATCAACAACCACTCTAGTGAACTTTCATTGTATTCTGGTGATGGGCTGGTCTATCAGAGTGAGACCTGAGCGATCTCTGCCATACCCATAGCTTACTCTGACTGTTCCTTTTACTTATATATTTTCTAGATCTCGAGTGACGGCGTCTCTTCCGTGGATTGACCTCCCAATCTACCAAGATTGGAAGCTAAAGCGTCACATTATTCCTTTGCCCCTCAACTTTCTCTTCATAATTGCTGAGGGGCACAGGGCCCTGGGTGGGGCTTTGGTTTCCCGGGCGTTTACGCACCCTCTCAGCCCCCCGCCATGGAGTGGCTTCGGTCACCCAGGCTTTATTGTGGTCGGCAGGGAGGGTTCTGTAGGGGCGCTCGTTTATGGCCTTGGCCTTACTCGGGGCCTTGGGGCTGTTCGGCCAGGCAGCTTGGGGAACAACAACAACAACAACAACTTTCGGTATTTAGTTTATTCAGCTTAATACTATTTATCCACATAAAATAGAAACCTATCACGATTGTTGTCTAATACAACCATAGATAATGCTATTACATATTATTTGAACATGATGTTGAATTTAGCAGTTGTGTTTACCTTGAACAGTAATTGACAGTCTGTGACAGAACCGAAAGCTTCTCTTGCCGTGTAGTACTCAAAGAAAGCAGGGGTACTTAAGCCAAGTCAGAGATGCAGAGGTAACTTTCACAATGCATTATAACTCTAGACAGACACCAATATACCACTAAATCAGACAAATATCACTACAAAAAAGATAGGAAAATATTATATTAATGTCCTAGGTATTTGAAATTATGCAAATGAGCAAAATCCATGATGATATAATGATAATGGGATTGATTAGTATCTGGCAACAGTGTTGCACACAATTTTCTGAACGTATGCGAACTTCGGAGTATTTATCCCATTAATATACACATCTATCACTATTTAAATGTAATACAACCATACACAGTGCTATTACATATTATTTATTACATATTATTACATAGAGTGTTGAGCCTATAATTGGGCTTTGTAATTGATTTGGGGTTGTGTGGGACAGGGATCTGCCTTGCTTAGGCCAATCGGCTTTCTGCAGACTCCCATTTTCTTATGTTCTTATGTTCTTATTTGAACATAATATAGGATGCTCTTTCCTTTAAACCATTTTCTATATCTATTCAAGATAAATATAGGCCTAGCCTAGGCAGCGCTACCAGTAGGTACTAATTTATCAGTTCGAATTTTGATTGAGAGTGGGATTAGGCCTAGGCCTAGCCTAGGGCTTAACATGGGATACTGTTTGGGGTTTGGGAATAGACTGAGGCTGCTTTAGGCCTAATTAGGTAAAATTAGTCAAATCGAGACAATTGCACAGCCTAGGCCTATTAAGCAAATATTTTACCAATCTACAATAGGCCTAGTCTATTCGCTGTAAGTAGGCAAGAAATCATAGCTGGCTGAAAGTTGTTGGATATTGGACTTTGGACATTGGACATTCGGATGTAAACAAAGCGACGAATCTCAAGCGATCTTCAACGAAGCAAGCTGGTTTGCTTAGATACGTTTAGTATGATCAATACGTATATTATTTATGTTGTATTTAATATTTATTGGCAAATCTATTATCACAATTAAAATTCATATTATAAGTAATGTTAACCAGAAAATACATAATTTTATATACCGGTAGCCTATTGTTATGGAATAACAAGCCATAGTAAATACCGATGATCCCGAAATTCCTGAATATCCAATAGAATCCTGAAAACTGTTGGATATTGGACTTTGGACATTGGACATTGGACATTCAAACATTACTGGATAGTGAATATCCAATCAAACCCTGAAAACTGTTGGATATTGGACTTTGGACATTCAAACATTACTAGATATTGATTAGGCTAGCCTAGAGTTGAATATCCAATAAAAACCTGAAAACTTGGATATTGGACTTTGGACATTGGACTTTGGACATTCAAACTGAAAAAAACAAATATTAAACTACTAGATATGGACTTTGGACATTGGACTTTGGACATTCAAACTGAATTTTTTTTTCTTTCAAACTACTAGATATTGATTAGCCTAGAGTTGAATATCCAATAAAAAACTGCAAGCTGTTGGATATTGGACTTTGGACATTCAAACTGAAAAAAAAAAAAATATTAAACTACTAGATATGGACTTTGGACATTGGACTTTGGACATTCAAACTGAAAAAAAAAAATTCAAACTACTAGATATTGATTAGCCTAGAGTTGAATATCCAATAAAAAACTGAAAGCTGTTGGATATTGGACTTTGGACATTGGACTTTGGACATTCGACTTTGGACATTCAAACTGAAAAAAAAAAATATTAAACTACTAGATATGGACTTTGGACATTGGACTTTGGACATTCAAACTGAAAAAAAAATATATTAAACTACTAGATATGGACTTTGGACATTGGACTTTGGACATTCAAACTGAAAAAAACAAAATTTCAAACTACTAGATATTGATTAGCCTAGAGTTGAATATCCAATAAAAAACTGAAAGCTGTTGGATATTGGACTTTGGACATTGGACTTTGGACATTCAAACTGAAAAAAAAATATATTAAACTACTAGATATGGACTTTGGACATTGGACTTTGGACATTCAAACTGAAAACAAAAAAAATCAAACTACTAGATATTGATTTGCCTAAAGTTGAATATCCAATAAAAAACTGAAAGCTGTTGGATATTGGACTTTGGACATTGGACTTTGGACATTCAAACTGAAAAAAACAAATATTAAACTACTAGATATGGACTTTGGACATTGGACATTGGACATTCAAACTGATTTTTTTTTTTTTTTCAAACTACTAGATATTGATTAGCCTAGAGTTGAATATCCAATAAAAAACTGAAAGCTGTTGGATATTGGACTTTGGACATTCAAACTGAAAAAAAAAAAAAAATTAAACTACTAGATATGGACTTTGGACATTGGACTTTGGACATTCAAACTAAAAAAAAAAAAAATCAAACTACTAGATATTGATTAGGCTAGCCTAGAGTTGAATATCCAATACAAAACTGAAAGCTGTTGGATATTGGACTTTGGACATTGGACTTTGGACATTCAAACTGAAAAAAACAAATAATATTAAACTACTAGATATGGACTTTGGACATTGGACTTTGGACATTCAAACTGAAAAAAAAAAATCAAACTACTAGATATTGATTAGCCTAGAGTTGAATATCCAATAAAAAACTGAAAGCTGTTGGATATTGGACTTTGGACATTGGACTTTGGACATTCAAAAAAAAACAAAAAAAATCAAACTACTAGATATTGATTAGCCTAGAGTTGAATATCCAATAAAAAACTGAAAGCTGTTGGATATTGGACTTTGGACATTGGACTTTGGACATTCAAACTGAAAAAAAAAATAATATTAAACTACTAGATATGGACTTTGGACATTGGACTTTGGACATTCAAACTGAAAAAAAAAAATCAAACTACTAGATATTGATTAGCCTAGAGTTGAATATCCAATAAAAAACTGAAAGCTGTTGGATATTGGACTTTGGACATTGGACTTTGGACATTCAAAAAAAAAAAAAAAAAATCAAACTACTAGATATTGATTAGCCTAGAGTTGAATATCCAATAAAAAACTGAAAGCTGTTGGATATTGGACTTTGGACATTGGACTTTGGACATTCAAACTGAAAAAAAAAAAATATTAAACTACTAGATATGGACTTTGGACATTGGACTTTGGACATTCAAACTGAAAAAAAAAAAATCAAACTACTAGATATTGATTAGCCTAGAGTTGAATATCCAATAAAAAACTGCAAGCTGTTGGATATTGGACTTTGGACATTCAAACTGAAAAAAAAAAAATATTAAACTACTAGATATGGACTTTGGACTTTGGACTTTGGACATTCAAACTGAAAAAAAAAAAAAATCAAACTACTAGATATTGATTAGCCTAGAGTTGAATATCCAATAAAAAACTGAAAGCTGTTGGATATTGGACTTTGGACATTGGACTTTGGACATTGGACATTGGACATTCAAACATTACTGGATAGTGAATATCCAATCAAACCCTGAAAACTGTTGGATATTGGACTTTGGACATTCAAACATTACTAGATATTGATTAGGCTAGCCTAGAGTTGAATATCCAATAAAAACCTGAAAACTTGGATATTGGACTTTGGACATTGGACTTTGGACATTCAAACTGAAAAAAACAAATATTAAACTACTAGATATGGACTTTGGACATTGGACTTTGGACATTCAAACTGAAAAAAACAAAATTTCAAACTACTAGATATTGATTAGCCTAGAGTTGAATATCCAATAAAAAACTGAAAGCTGTTGGATATTGGACTTTGGACATTGGACTTTGGACATTCAAACTGAAAAAAAAAAATATTAAACTACTAGATATGGACTTTGGACATTGGACATTGGACATTCAAACAGATTTTTTTTTTTTTTTCAAACTACTAGATATTGATTAGCCTAGAGTTGAATATCCAATAAAAAAATGAAAGCTGTTGGATATTGGACTTTGGACATTCAAACTGAAAAAAAAAAAATATTAAACTACTAGATATGGACTTTGGACATTGGACTTTGGACATTCAAACTAAAAAAAAAAAAAATCAAACTACTAGATATTGATTAGGCTAGCCTAGAGTTGAATATCCAATAAAAAACTGAAAGCTGTTGGATATTGGACTTTGGACATTGGACTTTGGACATTCAAACTGAAAAGAAAAAAATTATTAAACTACTAGATATGGACTTTGGACATTGGACTTTGGACATTCAAAAAAAACAAAAAAAATCAAACTACTAGATATTGATTAGCCTAGAGTTGAATATCCAATAAAAAATTGAAAGCTGTTGGATATTGGACTTTGGACATTGGACTTTGGACATTCAAACTGAAAACAAAAATATATTAAACTACTAGATATGGACTTTGGACATTGGACTTTGGACATTCAAACTGAAAAAAAAAAAAAATCAAACTACTAGATATTGATTAGCCTAGAGTTGAATATCCAATAAAAAACTGAAAGCTGTTGGATATTGGACTTTGGACATTGGAATTTGGACATTCAAACTGGAAAAAAAAAATATTAAACTACTAGATATGGACATTGGACTTTGGACATTCAAACTGAAAACAAAAAAATCAAACTACTAGATATTGATTAGCCTAGAGTTGAATATCCAATAAAAAACTGAAAGCTGTTGGATATTGGACTTTGGACATTGGACTTTGGACATTCAAACTGAAAAAAAAAATTATTAAACTACTAGATATGGACTTTGGACATTGGACTTTGGACATTCAAACTGATTTTTTTTTTTTTTTTTCAAACTACTAGATATTGATTAGCCTAGAGTTGAATCTCCAATAAAAAACTGAAAGCTGTTGGATATTGGACTTTGGACATTGGACTTTGGACATTCAAACTGAAAAAGAAAAAAAATATTAAACTACTAGATATGGACATTGGACTTTGGACATTCAAACTGAAAAAAAAAAAAAAATCAAACTACTAGATATTGATTAGCCTAGAGATGAATATTCAATAAAAAACTGAAAGCTGTTGGATATTGGACTTTGGACATTGGACTTTGGACATTCAAACTGAAAAAAAAAAAAAAATTAAACTACTAGATATGGACTTTGGACATTGGACTTTGGACATTCGACTTTGGACATTCAAACTGAAAAAAAAAAAATTCAAACTACTAGATATTGATTAGCCTAGAGTTGAATATCCAATAAAAAAATGAAAGCTGTTGGATATTGGACTTTGGACATTGGACTTTGGACATTCAAACTGAAAAAGAAAACAAATATTAAACTACTAGATATGGACTTTGGACATTGGACTTTGGACATTCAAACTGAAAAAAAAAAAAATTCAAACTACCGGTACTAGATATTGATTAGCCTAGAGTTGAATATCCAATAAAAAACTGAAAGCTGTTGGATATTGGACTTTGGACATTGGACTTTGGACATTCAAACTGAAAAAAAAAGATATTAAACTACTAGATATGGACTTTGGACTTTGGACATTCAAACTGGAAAAAAAAAAAAAAACTACTAGATATGGACTTTGGACATTGGACTTTGGACATTCAAACTGAAAAAAAAAATACTTTTCAAACTACTAGATATTGATTAGCCTAGAGTTGAATATCCAATAAAAAAATGAAAACTGTTGGATATTGGACTTTGGACATTGGACTTTGGACATTCAAACTGAAAAAAAAAAAAATACTTTTCAAACTACAGTACTAGATATTGATTATCCTAGAGTTGAATATCCAATAACAAACTGAAAACTGTTGGATATTGGAATTTGGACATTCAAACATTACTGGATATAAATTAGCCTAGAGTTGAATATCCAATAAAAAACTGAAAACTGTTGGATATTGGACTTTGGACATTGGGCTTTGGACATTCAAACATTACTGGATATTGAGTAGCCTAGAGTTGAATATCCAATAAAATTTTAAACTCTGTTGGATATTGGACTTTGGACATTCAAACATTACTGGATACGGTATTGAGTAGCCTAGAGTTGAATATCCAACAAAATCCTGAAAACTGTTGGTATGGTGGTGAGCTAGGCTATAGTGATTGAATGGGGCTGGAAAATGTGCAAGCTAGCATGGGAGAAGGGGAGTGCACCTGATGACTGGAAGACAGGCATAATAGTCCCCCTATATAAGGGTAAAGGGGAAAGAGGAGTGTGTGGTAACCACCAAGGAATATGACTTAAGCATAATAGGGAAGGTGTACAGTAGGTAATGATTGAGAGGTTGAGAGCGAGAACGAAGAAATGGATAGGTGACGAGTAGGGCGGTTTTAGGAAGGGAAGAGGATATGTAGATCAGATATTTACCCTGAAATGTGTTGTGGAGACATATCTGGAGAAGCAACAAAAGCTGTAGGCTACTGTATGTTCCCTTTATGGACTTCGAGAAGGCCTATGACAGAGTGGATAGAGAAGGTACTGTATATGGAAGATACTTTGAATAAACGGAGTAGATGGCAAGTTGCTGAAAGCAGTGAAGAGCATGTATGAGGGTGTAAAGGCAGCAGTACATGTGGAAAATGAGCAGAGCGAGTTCTTTGATCTGAATGTTAGGTTGAAACATGGTTGTGTGATGTCCCCTTGATTGTTTACTGTATATGTTGATGAGTCATGAAAGAAATACAGGTCTCCTTCACTATCTGATTCCCCATTCTACGAGAATATTATAGGTTTTTAGGTGTTTCGGTTTGGGTTTTGGCTGGTCCAAGAATGCATCCCCATTGACCCCATTAAATTTATGGTTTGCTATATGAATTTTCTATTGTAAGATCGGGTTTTCATGAACGTAACCCAATCGTAAATCGAGGGAGACCTGTACAAGGAAGAGCAGTGGATGTTGGTATATCGCTGATAAGGGAGGGAAACAAGTCGAAGCTACCTGTACTGCTGTTTGTTGATGATACAGTTCTGATGAGCGGTAATAAATGGGAGTTACAGGGTCTGGTAAATATGTTTGGAACTGTGTGCAAAAAACGAAATGTGAAGGTAAATGCGGGGAAGAGCAAGGTTATGGTCTTCGAAAGGGGTGAAGCCACAGAGTGTGAGGTGAAGTTGAATGGTCAGGCTATGGAGATTGTCAGCTCATTTCAGTATCTGGGCAATGTGCTGAGTAAAGATGGGAGTATGGATGAAGAAGTGCGGGAAAGGGTGCAATAGGGGAAGAGGGTTGTAGGAACGCTGAAAGCAATAACAACAAATAGGGTGGTCAGTATGGAAGTGAAGAAGTCCTTGCATGACAGTGTGGTAATCCTGACACTGACTTACGGAAGCGAAGCACGGACGTTGGTGGAGAAACTCAGACCAAGAGTGAGAGGGGTGGAAATGAGTTACTGGAGAAGTGCGTGCGGAGTTACATGGAGGGATAGACTGACGAATGAGGAAGTAAGGTGTGGTGTGGAGGTAGATGAGCTGGAAAGTGTAAAAAAATAACACTTTAAGATGGTTCGGCCATATGAAGCGTATGGGAAGCGAGAGAATGACTAGGAGGGTGTACAAGATCAAGGTGGAAGGACAGAGTGGGAGACGTAAACTGAAAGAGAGGTGGAAGGATGGAATGAAGAAGTATATGGGTGAAGGCAGTGCTGGTTGGAAGGAGTGGCGTCGACTGATTGGGCACAGAGGTGCATGGGGACGTTTCTTTCGTGGCCACTCCTTCGGGGATCACGGTGTCAGGCAATAGATAGATAGATAGGTAATTGTTCAGGTTTAGTATCTGCCGTTATAATATTCTGTTGTCAATTTGTGTATTTAGCACTTGTAATTGCTCTTCTGTGTCCAATGTGTGAGGTGTTTATTGTGTCCTGTTATCTGATGAGTGTTATGTATTATGATTGTTATTGCTTTGCGCATCACGCATGTCACACAGCAATTATCTGCAATATTTATGGGTATTACTTGAGATCAATTTCTTTTACTTTGTGTTCATTCATAATGTTCTTGAAGTGTTGCGAGTGGGACGGTGAAGGGAAATTCACTCTAAAAAATGTTGGGTCCTGGCGCAGATTCTAACCCGTGTCATAGGGATTCCAATACATTCTGCATTAACCATTCAGCCAACCAGGCTGTAAAAAAAGCAGTAACCTTCATTTCCCTTTGGAGTGACTAGGTTATGGTCCCAGACGAGACTCGCTGTACAATAGTGTTGAGTTTCTTGAGCTTTCCAACGCAATTTTTTTTTTTTTTACAATGTTCTGACAGCAACGCTGATGGGTTCAGATGGTGTGGGTATTTTTGGAGGTACAGTACTTACACTTACATCACATCAGGGCACAATGTCTGAGGTTATTACAATTCTTGGTGCAATTTTATTGTAGTAGGCCTACAGGTAGGCCTACTGCACTTTATGATACGGTAATGTACACTACTTTCAATATAATACTCTATTTTAAATTCAGTTTAATTCTCTTGTGACTAAGTTTTCCTGTATCCATCACATCCACCTTTCTTCTCTCCTTTTCCTTCAGAGCCCATGTCTCAGCCCCATACATCACTGTTGGCACAACAATTCCTTGATAGCCTACATTGCACTTTATACTTCCATTCCGAGATTTCTCATCTTCCACATACAGTACTTCCCATTGCTCCGAAAACCTTCCTTCCTTCACACACTCTGTTTTACCTCCATTTCCACACCTCGACTCCTGCTTATTGTTCCTCCTAGATATTTAAGACACTACTTGTTCCAATATTTCCCCATCTAGATTCACCCTACGATCACCCCTATTACACACAATTACTTTACTTTTATTGACGTTCACCTTCAGTTTCCTCCTCCCACAAACCACACCAAACTCTTTGACTACCCGCTGCAGTTTCTCCTCAGAATCCACCACCAACACTGTGTCATCAGGGAACAGCAACTGATTCAACTTCCAATCTCTACCATTCTTTCCTACTAAACCCAATCCTCTTCCCATAGTTCTAACTTTCACCTCCCTCACCACACCATCCATAAACATATTAAACAGCCATGGTGACATTACACAACCCTGTCGCAAACCCCCATTTACCGCAAACCATTCACTCAACTCACCATTTCCTACTATAAAACACGCTCTGCTCCCTATATAAAAAGTCTTTAACTGCTTTTAACAAATTTCCTCCAATTTCATAAATCCTTATTGATAAACAGTATATCCAGCAAACATAGAGGGTTGACAGATACGCTGGTGCAGAGATAAAACAGTTTATTGAACCCGCTCCCAAACACCGGTTCCCCCTTCCTCAGAGTAAACAAAAAATGGCGCTGCGATAAGCGTGCCCAATATGATAATAGTGTACAGTAATATATTAACTGTTGGCTATTTTAACACATTCCCTATTATTTAAAAAAATCAAAAAATAAATCACATATCCTACTCAAAGAATGAGAATAACTGAAGATTATCGATACAGTACAAAGGTGTTTTCTTCAAACTCTGGTGAAAGAAAATATAAAGTATGATACAAAATACAGTACCGGTATTGTACCAGAATACAGTACCGGTATTGTACCCAAATTGTTACCATAAGGTTCTGCGAAATACTCTTATTTCACTTAAACTATACTATTACAAAAAAAGGAATATATACTGTAGATCAAACATTTACAAATGGTAGCCTATATAGTATATAATGTAAAGAAAAAGAAAATACTAAAAAATATAGAAAAGCACAAAATGACACATATACAGTATATGCTGTACATACATATATATATTTCAGAATTACATATTTGTACACAACAAACCCCTTGATACAGCATGAATTAAAGGGTTTACATTGGCTCCTCTCTTTGTTAAGCCATCTGAAATCTGAAAAATAGATTCTACCCAATTCATACACATTTCTTCCTTATGAATCATTTGTTTTATCATGGCTAAGTTTATTCTCAGCCTCTTCTCTGCGACATTCTTTGTTGAGTGTACATTTTCGTAGAGGGATTTGTTGTCAACATTACAAATTATTGGAAACTTATTTACAAAACTTCCATTATACAAAATTTCAGAGAGTATTTGACAGAGATAGTAACTTGCATCAACAGCTTCACTAGCTGCGAGAGTCTCGGCTGCCAAAGTACTTTTAATCTATTTGGACTCCCATGATAAGACACAGGTTTTCCCATTTTCTCCCACAAGAAATAGTACATGACCCCCTGCACTGGATGACCCATCAGGTGAATTTGCATGTGAAGCATCACTATATGTCACAAGTTTACATTTTTTAAAGTCCCATAAAACAGGAAACAGCAAGTTACAATCTTCATTATTCAGCTTCCTTACACATTTATTGGCTTTCATTACATCTTCAATCTTGGGATGCTTCCTATTGCAAGTGGGCTTTAAGACATCATAATTAATATCAGGTCTGGTGTGATTGCTCATCCAACCTAGTTTCCCTATCTGACTTCTCAGTTCTTCAGTTTGAGTTTCATTCAAATTGTCATCTTTATTACCACTCTTTACTGTGATGGGCTTTACTTAATTTAGATAAGCATTTTGGTCAAGAGAAATGCCCTCTTCACCTTGCCTTAGGTCTAGTCCAATATACCTGAAGGCTTCCGCTGACTGTTGCCCTATCTTGAACTTATCTTTAATTCTACTGATGACAACCTTCTCAAACAACTGTCTTCCTCCCCAGATAAAATCATCCACATGCATAAGTAGAACACCTGATAATTTGTTGTTATTATACCAGTAAAAACCAGCAGGGTCTGCCTTGACTTGAGTACAACCCAGAGTGTGAAGCAACTTTCTTACAGTAAGATACCACTCTCTCGAGGCATCATTCAGACCGTAAACACATTTCTTTAATTTCCACAAAATTTGATCAGAAGAGTTTGCTTCTTTGGGTGGTTTTCAGTAAACCTCTCGGTGGAAATCTTCACTCTGCAAGAAAACTGCCTTCACATCATTGGAATTACACTGCCACTGATTAGTTGCCATGACTGCTAAAAAATATCCTCAGGACCTCTTTACTTACTGTGAGAGAATCGGTTCTAGTGCATTCAGACTCTTCAAACCCTCTATCCAGTCTTTACCACATACAGTTGAAGTACATGCAGAGTCAAGTACTGCACTGTTGAAAGATTCAATTACAAATGCTCTCATTTGATCATCTTTCATACCATCACCAACCATTAGCACAATATCTTCCACATCCTCTCTGCACTTACTCTGTCACATTTATTTGTCTTGATTGTTCTTGTCTATCTTGATTTAATTTTCTTCTATGAGGACAGTTAGAGCCATAGTGCATGGTTGACTCACAAATCCTACATCTCGTGGGATTAGCATCTCTATCTAAAGGGGTACCTTTCCTAGGTCCCACAGCTGCAACATTATCCTGTCTCCAACCTGATGACTCAGACTTACTGTATACGGATTACCAGTACCCTGCTATGAAAAATTTAAATTTTTCATAGGTCTCCAGGAAGCATGAGAATTTCTCACAGCATTAACATCCTCCACCACATCTACTTGTTCAGGCTTAATGCTAATATTTGTTACATTGGTTACATTGGTACACAGGGCGGGTGCCCAACCCCGAAAGGGGTTGAAATAGGGGAGCTATCCCCCCGCCAAAGGCGGCTGTCTAGGGCCTTTCCTAGCTGATACTGAGAGGATTGGGTTCTAGTCATGTGGTGATGGGCTGGTCTATCAGAGTGAGAACTGAGCGATCTCTGCCATACCCATAGCTTACTCTGACTGTTCCTTTACTTATATATTTTCTAGATCTCAAGTGACGGCGTCTCTTCCGTGGATTGACCTCCCAATCTACCAAGATTGGAAGCCAAAGCGTCACATTTTTCCTTTGCCCCTCAACTTTCTCTTCATAATTGCTGAGGGACACAGGGCCCTGGGTGGGGCTTTGGTTTCCCGGGCGTTTCCGCACCCTCCTCAGCTCCCCGCCATGGAGTGGCTTCGGTTACCCAGGCTTTATTGTGGTCGGCAGGGAGGGTTCTGTGGGGGCGCTCGGTTATGGCCTTGGCCTTGCTCGGGGCCTTGGGGCTGTTCGGCCAGGCAGCTTGGGGAACAACAACAACAACAACAACAACATTGGTACACATTTTGGATTTGGGTGTTATGTCCTTACCAAAATATTTCTTTAGGCCACATTTCATCTGAAAAAATAAATTATCCTTCTTGTCAAAGTCAACTGCTGTCCAACCAATTTTCTTGTCATTGCTATCTAAGTTTGCACCATACAGAAGCTGCATTACAAGGACAACTTCTGGTATGGAAATTTTCTGCCTCTTTAATTGACTAACCTTCCTGTCAAACTCAGTGATATATACAGACATATCTTGATTTACATTCTTTGAATAACCCACCAACTCAAAATAGGCCTCACATATAGCACCTAAATCATCTTTTTTGTAGCTTTTATCTAGTTCCTTCAAAATGTGTTGCACACCTGTTCATCATGATCAGATATGTGTGGTTCCCTGTCACTGCTGAAATACAATTATACAAAATCACTACCATTACACTTTTACCTACAAAACAAGCTCAACATCTCACAAAACCTCAACAATGATAGGCTACATCATTTAACATAGTATATCTAAAACATCTCATATTTTCCTATTTACATCATGATGTGCATGACCTCATTAATTGCATCTTTTTTATAGCATTTGTCAAAAAAGAGTATAACCCTTACGCTGATGTTCATGTGAAAATACAATATCCAGCATAACACTGAATTATTTTGGTATTGAATATTGCATTTTCAACATAGACCTTTACATTACTAAGTATTTATAAATGTTTAATATTCACAGATAATAATTAGGATTTTATATATACAGTATATATACAGTATATGAGAGCTCTGTATGGAGCTCAGTGGTCTGGTTAATCTGCTCTACATAACTAACTATATATATATATATATATATATATATATATATATATATATATATATATATATATATATACTGTATAGATATAGCCTATTATATGTAACCCAAATAACAGTATGATAATGAGCATTGCCACTTAACATGTTTTCATATTTATATACAATACAGTCATGTTTCTCCGTATTTCACATACGTTTGACCATATCCCCTTTGGGGGGAAGTGGGGGGGGGGGGGGAACTAATATCTGGTAGCAGCACCTCACATCTAGTAAAATAAACTGTCAGAAAAAAATGATAACCATGTATCAGATAGATATATTGTATACCGGGTAGCCTTTATAGTTGGCAAGCTACATATTGTGCCGGTTAATACTTAGCGAAGGAAACTTTACATGCATGGTAACTCAATATGAAGACAATTTCATATGTGCACAAACTGCACATGGGATAAACATTGTTCAACTCCTACTGCTCACCAATGTACATAGCACAACTTTGGTGGAACTATAAAACAATGACAGTAAATAGACTAACTATTTCATCTTACAATATAATGAAAATGTTTCCGAGGCTCTCAAAATATGAGAGTACAAGTATGCTATGTGCCTATATGAACATTCACTGCTACCAATAACTTATTAGAAAGCTATCCTATAAATTCATTCAATGCCTTAATACCTCTGAGAACGATTTAATTAAAATGCTACAAACTCCCAGCATAGTGTACACCTCTAGGCTTCAGGCACATTGAAGGAGGTTGCTCATTATATAACCTTATGTTATGTATTCAGGTCTGCTACTCTACAGAATTATCATACCGGTACTGAACCTCATAGTGCAGTACCGGTAGCTAAATGATGTGAGGCATGGTACTGTTCACAGTGCTGGGTATTATTATATTTCATTTTATTGTATTTCTTGTTTGTACAGTATGTATTTATGTTACCGGTACTTTAAGATTTATATGGACCCCAGTATGGTCCCCTCTGTACTGTGTGAGTCTGGAATAAAGAGACTGAAACTGCACGTACCGGTATGTGTGGAACACTTAGTATTAAAATTTTATGTATGTATTAGCGATTAATTTACACGACAGGGGCTAAAGAGTTGCTTAACAAGTATTACCTGATTCATTGACAAATCAGTATCAGAGTTTGCGAGTACAATATTATCATCAAATCCAAAGTTCCCATTACTTTCACAACCCTGAACTCAAGAACCACACATTGGCTAGGAAGTTGTACCAGGGCCTACAGAGGTTATGGAGGACTTCTGAGGTGTTTTTGGCCTCTTATTTGTTGATACCTACAATTTTCCTGCCAGACATAGTCAGTCTCATCCTACCCCTCCATGCGTGTTTACAGGTGTGTGAGAATTAAGTGACAGTATTTTTGAGTGAAAACCACCAGGTCTTGCACGAGAAAAATGCTAACCCTCAATCAAAGCTGGACATTATAGTGAGGAAGAATAAGGGCAAAGGTAATTCTGCTATTGGCCTTGCCCTGGGTTTGAGTGAGTCCAAGTGTAACACAAATTATCAAGATTTTTTTTTTTTTTTTTAGGGACATTAGGTGACAATAAAATAATAACAGTTGGATTAGAGTTATGAATGAATCAAAAGATGGCAATTAGGATGGACCAGAGAATAAGGAGGCTGTGGTGTAGTGTAAGAGAGACGGTGGTGTTTATTTGAACCTATGCTGGGTTTGAGGCTGCCGCATATTAAACCAGTAGTCGCCCTGTCTCAAGCTATCAAATTCTTCATTTAAAGTGAGTATTGGTCTTTTATACAAATATTTACTGGATTTTTTTTCACTCATGCTGATATTTTGATAATCATAACTAGTAAATAACTATACAAACACCAATAATAATTAGAAATTAATTGGTCTGGTAGCAGATGTCACCCGTACTTTATTTTCCAATAGACCATGAGAGTTTCTCACACGTACTGTACTTTTCTTCCAATAGACCATGAGGTTAATAAATTGTGATGGTCTTTGTGATGCCTTGTGTCACCCATAAATATGTGTAATCAAAAAGTGGTATATATATATATATATATATATATATATATATATATATATATATATATATATATATATATATATATATAAATAGTACACTTCCTGATATCCAAAGGTCTATAATAGGAAATTATCTATTATCCCAAAGGTATGCCATTTGTGGCTACATTAAATTATCCTTAAGATTTTGGATTTTATCTGAAATTGTTGGATGACATGCAAGTTTTTTCAAGGCAACTCTCACTTGACTGTAACAATGGTAATGACTAAAAATACCTCATAATTTGTAAAAGACGTTATTGGTTACTATAGTGTAAGCTTTAAGATAATGTTTATAATAATTTAGGCACATTCTACCAAATATATATTTCTTCCTATTACCCAAACTATTCACTTAGCCTATCCTAGTTTGAAAGTTTGAAAGAGGAGTGTGTGGTAACCACCGAGGAATATGTCTTCTAAGCGTAGTAGGGAAGGTATACAGTAGGGTAGTGATTGAGAGAGTGAGAGTGAGAACGGAGAAATGGATAGGCGACGAGCAGGGAGGTTTTAGGAAGGGAAGAGGATGTGTAGATCAGATTTTTACCCTGAATTGTGTTGTGGAGAAGTATCTGGAGAAGAAACAAAAGGTGTATGTTGCCTTTATGGACTTGGAGAAGGCCTATGACAGAGTGGATAGAGAAGGTTTGTGGAAAGTACTTAGAATATACGGAGTAGAGGGCAAGTTGCTGAAAGCAGTGAAGAGCATGTATGAGGGTGCAAAGGCGGCAGTACGTGTGGAGAGTGAGCAGAGCGAGTTCTTTGACCTGAATGTTGGTTTGAAACAGGGGTGTGTGATGTCCCCGTGGTTGTTTACTGTATATATGGATGGAGTTATGAAAGAAATACTATCAAGAGCAGTGGATGTTGGTGTATCGCTGAAAAGGGAGGGAATTGAGTGGAAGCTACCTATACTGCTGTTTGCGGATGATACAGTTCTGATGAGTGATAATGAATGGGAGTTGCAGGGTCTGGTAAATAAATTTGGAACAGTGTGCGAAAAACGGAATTTGAAGGTAAATACGGGGAAGAGCAAGGTTATGGTCTTCGAAAGGGGTGAAGTCACAGAGTGTGAGGTGAAGCTGAACTGTCAGGCTATGGAGATCGTCAACTCTTTTAAGTATCTGGGCAGTGTGTTGAGTAAAGATGGGACTATGGATGAAGAGGTGCGGGAGAGGGTACAACAGGGGAAGAGGGTTGTAGGAACGCTAAAAGCAGTAACAAGAAATAGGGTGGTCAGTATGGAAGTGAAGAAGTCCTTGCATGACAGTGTGGTAATCCCGACAGACTTACGGAAGCGAAGCATGGACGTTGGTTGAGAGACTCAGACCAAGAGTGAGAGCAGTGGAAATGAATTACTTAAGGAGTGCGTGCGGAGTTACATGGAGGGATAGACAGACTAATGAGGAAGTAAGAAGGAGGTGTGGTGTGGAGGTAGATGTGCTGGAAAGTGTGAAAAGGAACAACTTGAGATGGTTCGGCCATATGGAACGTATGGAAAGTGAGAGAATGATTAAGAGGGTGTACGAGAGCGAGGTGGAGGGACAGAGGGGGAGAGGTAGACCGAATATGAGGTGGAAGGATGGAGTGAGGAACTACATGAACGAAGGCGGTGCTGGTTGGGGGGAGGGGCGTCGACTGACTGGGGACAGAGGTGCATGGGGGCGGTTCGTTCGTGGCCACCCCTTCGGGGATCGCGGCGTCAGGCAATAGATAGATAGATAGAGTTTGAAAGTCCTGTGGATTTTGGATATCGGGAAGTTTAGTGTTTACAGTTATACAGTATGTATGTATGTATGTATATATATGTATATATACAGTTCGGTCCCGCATAGTGCGAGAAATTGGTCGATACAGTGCGTCGCACTATGTGAACAACATATCTTATGGGGAAAAACCTTAATTGGTCGATCGGTCCTCCATATAGCACACATATCTTTCCTTATATAGCTATTTATACCGACACAAACATACCAAGAACAAATGTTAATGATAAATATAGCATATCAATGGTAAATTATACCTTTCCTTACCTTAAAGTCTACACTTGATATGATCACAAACTCGAGAATGCGAGATAGCGTCACACAGTACGTGGTAACAAATGAATGACTGACCAGCCTCCCTCCATGCCCAAGCTGCTCAAACACCAGTGATGCCACAAGTCAGGCGGGAAATTTATCTCACTGTACAAATTTTGGCCGCACTAATCGAAAACTCCCCAGCTTTAACCCATATTGCCACCCGACTCGTAATAAAAGATTGTATTCGCATTGGTTGATAATTTTGTGTTTAATATTTTAATTGCTCTCACTAATAAAAATTCGCACTTTTTGAACTCGCTTTATACGGGACCGACCTTGTATACATATATATATATATATACTCAATCTAGTAGTGGCAATGGCTGGCATACTGTACTTTTCTTTGTAACAGTTTCCTCTATTTACTCAACCCAGTATGCCTGTGTTTTTCTTTCCTACTGTACCGGTACTCATTTCTTCCTCTTTTGCCTTGTGGTGTCTTAAATCCTTTCTCTTTGACTCTCCTCGCACCAGTCTCCTTTGCTGTGGCCAGCCTCTTAGATGTGGTAGACAGAAGATTGAGGGCAAACTCTTTGGTGTATTTTACCCTGGAGCCTTGGGTTGTTGCTGTTTTTATTCCATAGGCTGCCTGGCCGAACAGCCCCGAGGCCTGAAGAAAAGTCACTGCCGGAACCAGGCTTTCCAACAGAGCTTGCAGTTGTTGTTGTTGTTGTTGTTGTTGTTGTTGTTGTTGGTGGTGTTCCCTACGCTGCAAGGCCGAACAGCCCCGAGGCCAGAAGCAAAGTCACTGCCGGAACCTGGTTTTCTCACACAGCGTTCAGTGGTGTATATTGTGTTGTTGGCGTAAGTGGTTGTGTGCTGTGCAGTCTTCCATAATATGTTGAATGGTATGGGGTGCTGTGTTACAGTCTGGACAGGTGTTATCGACGGAGTCATCCAGCCTCCTTATATAACTTAAAATGGCTGGATGGTGCCCACATCCAACCTAGCCAGGTAGGCTCTATCCTTGCGGGAAAGGAGGGATTGTGAGGGGTGGATGACAGGGGGGTGTGCATGCAGTCGATGATTTTATTTGATTGACTGGATTGATAGGAGAGTGATTTGAGTATGGATATGGTTGATGGGGTTGGTCTGGTGGGGCCATGGGGGGATGGGTGACAGTGTCAGTATAAGATGATAGCGATCTCTTGGTGTGTGTGGGTGGTCTGCCATGTAGTGCAATGGGTGGTCTTATTTGCAGAGGCTGCAGCGAGGACTTGAAGGTGATTCCTAAACTTTAGGACTTTAGTTTCTTAATAGAGATGATCCGTGGGTGTGGTGGCTGTACAATCGCTAATGTACTGGGTCCTCTGGTTTGCCCTGGAGCCTTGGGTGTTGGCAAATGTCAGGTACTGGGTCCTCATGTCTTATACAGGGTGTTGTGAAGCATGACATTCAAGGGCATTGCATTTTTTATTTAATTTTAATGAAACAAATTTATTGATTATTTGACTGTTGTAGCTAAAAAAATATTTCCAAGATTTAGAAAGAACACTCCTAATTTTGCTAATTACTGTAATTCTTCACATAAACCAAACTAATGACACTCTCTGATGACGCTATCTCTGCTTTCTCTCTTATGAGGTTACATTCTGCAAGACCATCATAATACAGCCAGCCATTTCCTTGTCTTATTATAGACTTAAAATGATCTTTTGAATGGGTTGTTACTGCTTGCAAGTCATATGTTATTCCCATTATTGCAATGCTTTCTTTTAAGTGCTTCTTAGTAGATTTAGTTTGACGTTTGTTGAAGGTGAACAGAAGAAATGGTGGTACTCCATTGAAATTTGTGAATTTCCGTGGGTACACTTCAATCTCTTGTCCACAGCCTTCTTTAGTACACTTTGACACTGATCCTTTGAAAAGCTTTGAGACTTCTTCTTCAAAGTTCAGTAAATCTGCTTGCACAACTATGTCCAAAGCCGGGTAGGTTTGACAGATGTTTGTGCATGATTCACTTTTACAACGTGTTGTTCTGGTTGATTTTACAATGTCTGTCAGTTTATCTGCTATGTATGTTGACTCTTCGCCATAGCAATTAATGTAGTCTTCTGATATGTGCTGCACTAGGTTGTTTGATTCTAGCCACTTATACTTCACCTCTCCCCAGGGCACTTGAGCATCCATATCTCTTTTTAATTGTAACAATTGCTTGCACGAGGCAGTGTTACATGAGGAAATATCTTGGAAGACACTGGAGCTCTTTAACATTTCATACATTATTAATAACTGGTTGTCAATTGTGCAGGTATTAATCAGACTGTACACTTTTCCATTAACAACTGTAGATCCTCCCCATCTGTAGTAATTTTTAATCTGGCCTACTGTTGGGTTCCCTTCAATTTCCATTGTACTATCAGTCTTACTCTTCTCTGCAAGCCTGCTTTCCAGTTTCTCTTCATCTCTTTGTTTTTTTTTCTTGAGTAGTTTTTGCTTCTCATCTGCCTGTCTCATTTTTCTTTTCACATTTTTCACCAACTTGGTTGATTTTTTCATGTTGCCTGACAGATACTTAGAAGTTCCCTTTTTTGGTTTGGCTGTATTGATTTTTGCCCACTTCTCTGGTGGAACACTTGTGGGGTTTGCTCTTCCTATATCGTCTTCCAATTCGGGTTTACACATGCTCAATTCAGTTAGCATTGCATCAACTCGACCCAAGTTCTTTCTGATGAATATTGGCACTCTGAGCCTTGATGTTCCACAAAGCAGCTCATGTTTAACCTTTGAGAAATGATTTTCACAAAGAGCATTGGTGCTCCTTGTTTCTATCTTCCACTGTTGCTCTTGCCTTTTTGACCTATGGTACCTTCTTAAATCCCCTAACATTATCCCACTCCACAGAGGATATGTGGGCATCAGAGTGCGCTGAAGATACTCTATAACTGATGGCCTGTAATAGGTGTTCTTCTTGCAACCTTGCTGTACCCTTTCTATCTTTGATTTTACCTTTTCTACTATAGCCATGAACAATTTTGTAAATGGGGAACCACTTCTTATTGACTCATTTTGTTTTGGATCATCGTCTTCTTCAATTTGCTGTGGTTCTTCTTTTATTTCAATCATTGCTGTTTGGGGTTTCTCTTTGGAAATGGCATCCTTCAACATTTTGAAGCTCTTCTTTACTTTTCCAACAAGGTAAGGAAAAGTAAAGCACCACACCAATGCTTCAAAGATTTCTTTGGCCATGTTGAGGTCAGTGCAAGTTATGAGGCAAGTTATAGAATGCTGTGCAAATTCCCTCACATCCTTGTCAGTCACTAGCTTGCTCAGGTTGTTCATCATCATTTTGACTACGTGGGCTGAACAAATGTGCAATATAGGCAGATGTTGTACTTCAGTTGCACATAAGTTGAAATTTACCACATTCCAGCAATCTTTAATGTATGTTAATGGCAAAATTCCAAGAATGGATTGAAAGACTGCATGAAGCATAGCCCAAGAGAAATCAGTCTCAATCCTCTTGGGGTACACATTTCCACTTGTGAGTTTTTTTGCCATTTCAAAAAAATTCCCAAGAAAGTAAGCAATTGTTGTTGCATGATGATCGCTAGAGACCATATCAGCGACTGGGATAGGAGATACATTGTCTTGGGGATTCTCCATCACAAGGTTGTACAAGTATATTGGTTTTTCTATATGTGGTAGCTTCCCAAATACAGAACCTGTAGCATCTAGGTATAGGTTTCTCTCTTTCATTTTCAGATATATATAAAGCTGCCGCTCATGAAAAAGATGCAAGACAAAAGGTTTCCTCGCAAAGTTTTGTATATACCCTTTTACTTTTACACCTATGATATCATCAAAAATGTCCTGCATTATTCCTATTTCTATGAGAGGATCTGGATGAAGGTTTTCCTGTCTCTTTTGCTGGAAGGTTATTTTATGTAAGGACTGTAAGGTTTTGACGTCACTGATGTGTCCTGCTTGACGTGATATTTCGGGCAAATCTCTTAGTTTTTTATGATAATATCCAACTGTTGTCCCTTCTTTCTTTATCTCTTCTGTTATCTTTGCATAATCTGATGCTGGAGTAGGTCGCATTTTCTTCTCTTCCGTGCTATGGGTTATTTGGCCTTGTTGAGTTACCTGCACAATTACATCACATTTCTCCATGGGTTCATCTCCAATTATGAATTGATATTTAGTAGAACAGTCTGAGAATGTACACTTTGCAGTAATTGTTATGTACGGTATGTTCTTTTTCCTTGATCTTTCTTTTCTCACATGGCAATATGTGAATTTCAATGGGCAGATAATATTTTTCTTCTTAAAATACTCCCACAGTACTTTTGTATATGATTTCTGAAGCTTGAGGTTATCTGATGAATCCTTCTGTGGCTTGATTTTGTTCCAGTCACCTCTGGACAAACATAATTGAAATTGCTTTGGTGTTTTTTCAATGTCAATTTTTCTACTTTCTTTGTTTTTTAAACTTGTTGTTCTTTCATCTTTTACTATGGTTTTGCTTTGCTTCTTTCTGAACATCTTGAAATCATGTTGATCCTTCTCCACAAAATCTTCATCACTATCGCCCGACGTCTTTGGTATGAAGGTTCTTTGCTGCTTGCTGGTTATATTTCCAGTGTTGTACTTATGCTTTATGCCCTCTGCACTTAATAGCTCATCAGAAGTACTGCTAGAAGTGTTTGTTCTTGATGCTAAATCATGCGTCTTAATAGTAGCAGTACCGTCTTTCTCATCACTGGACGAGCAAATAATTGCTTTTAATGTCGAGGTTCTTTTGCGCGTGCAGGGGATATCACTGCTTACATCTGTTTCTTTACTCTCGTCCTTTTCTCCAGAAGATTAATTTTTATATTTTCTAATACTTGGGCTTCCCTCAGCTTCATCTTGCTTCATAGAATAATTATCATCATCGCTTTCTGTTCTGCCATATTGAGTAAATGTATGATCATTTCCTTTAGTTTCCATAATTACCTCACTCTCTTCCATACTTCTTGTTGTTTTACCTACTTCATTTTCACTACAGTCTTCTGTTAGTTTATGCCTTTTATTGGGTTTTAATGTTTTCTCGTCAAGATCGGTCTCCTCTGCAGTTACTGTTGTTTCACCCTCTTTAACATCCTTTTCCTCTGGAGTATCATTTTGATCAGAAATAATAATAATCTTCTCTTCTACTACTGTTTGAGCTTTCATTTTCATTTCTTCCTTATTCTCTGTCTTGTTATCAGTTTCATTGTTGTCATCACTGATAACAATACGGTCATAATTGGATTTTATTCTTGAAGTACTCCCTTGCTGATCTTTCCATTTTGTTTTAGATTTGGCTCCTTTTTCTATTATCTTTGTAATTTGAAACGTTTCAGTGTCGGTTTCCTCACTATCTACTAACTTCATAGATTTTCTAGGTTCAGCTCTTATATCTCTTCTCTTTGTCTTTTTGGTTCTTGTGTCAGTTTTATCTATGTCTCCAAATCCACCCCCTTTCAATTCTCTTGCATATCCTTGGCTTTTTTTAATTTGTGGTGAGCTATCAGTTGTGAAGTCAGTAGGGTCCAAGCTACCATCAGATAACTCACTGACTTGACCAGCTGATAGATTTTTTCCAATATCGTCCACTGCCTCTGACGGATCCACTACATATTGTGATGGTATGTCTGATAACAACTTATTTAGCATTTTCCTCTTTTTTCTGTTATATGTACTTTTTGCTGCCAATCATATTTTGTTGATTTTGAAACATTAGATTTAAGATCTGTTTTTTTTTGCTGATTTGAATCGCTATTTGTGCCTATTTCTTGATAATCGTCAACATGTGTGTCCTCTTTAACATTTGATTTTAGTGTTGGCTTACATTGAACATTTGATTTACTAACTGTGCACTTTTTCTTATCCTTCTTGACATAGGTCTCACAAGCACACCAAGTACAGACATAATTTTTTATTTTTTGGTTCATCTCTTTGGTAAATCCAACACAACTGAAATGAAACCACGCATGGCATTTGCAGCACTTGACCATTGCTTTTTCATCATCATTTTTTTCTTGACAATTGCAGTGTAAACATTCCTGTTGGTATATCCGATTTCGGTTTTCTGGTGTATTCCTTATCAGCAGATGTTGGCAAAAGAGACCCCATATAGAATCACGCTCATCAGGATTCTCAGCATGAGCCAGGAATCTTTCTTTATCGTGGATGCTGATGAATTGTGCAATGGTCTCCTGATTCCTTAATGCATTCTGGTGGAAAGGAAAGAGGAAATATTTTAGCAAAACACAAATTTAATTTTATCTAAAGTATTTGGTCTTCTTTAAACTTATGTCATATCAACTGAGCAATAATATTCTGACACGAAGGAATATATAAGAGGATGTAAAAATATAATAAAAACAATAAAGCTACTCTTCATGAAAAACAGTTTGCGAGTTGACCTTACATCTTTGACGTAAGGCCTAATATCCATATTCTGGGTTAATTACGTAACTGTAACCTGTAACTGTAACTGTAACACTAGGATACGCTGGTCCTAGTAATATAAATAGCCATCATTTGAGGCGAAGCCCTTCATACCTGAAGAACGCAAAAGAATAGTATATCCATTCAAATGAGATCTAAAATCGCAAAATTCACAAAATCCTAGCAGATTGTGCTCTAAATAAAAGGTCTACAGTGTGACATGCCCATGTGCTAGACTGAATTGCTGTATCAGTAACACTGCCTTATTAGGTGGGTGGCCATCCATTTCCTTCAGTTCAAAGGCCAGCGCCTCTCCGTGAGGTCTGTCTCTTCTGCTTGGTGTTAGTTTGTTGGTTGAGGGGCCCATGCTGCTAGGCTGGAGTTATTTCCTAGAAACTTAGTTTTTATCCCTAGCGAAGTACTAGTCTCGATCCTCTGGCCTCCTCCATATTTTGACACACATTCAGACACCATGTCATACCGGTACCATCTTCTTCTTGGCCTTCCTCATTGTCTCCTACCTTCTACTTCACTAACATACCGTATATCCTTTTGACTAGTCTATCTTTAGGCATTCTAGTCATGTGACCATACCATCTGAGAACACTTTCTTCCACTCTTCGCTTATAGACCAGTCAAAGTAGGGCTGGACTTAGAACAAATTGCAATAGAAGGTTTTTTGGCTTTAACTTGTTTATTAGGTCCCTCTGATGAACATATAAAAAGTCTCCAACTTTTGGACACCGGGAAAGTGGTTAATTTGCATAAATTCAAGATGGCTGCCGTCCAAAGCTTCAATTTACAGATAACTTTTTTCTGGTTGCTCCTAGACCCTATAAATGTATTACAAACAACGTTTTTTGGCTTTAACTTGTTTATTAGGTCCCTCTGATGAACATATAAAAAGTCTCCAACTTTTGGACACCTGGAAAGTGGTTAATTTACAGCCAAAAAACCTTACAGCCAAAAAACCTTCTATTGCAATTTGTTCTAGGTCAAGCCCTACCTTTACTGCACATTATTGTCTATTACATTTTGCCTAGGCCTATACTAATCCCATCATCTTGTTTCTTGTTTCAACAGATTGGTGCGACATCTACCAAAGCCATGGAAGAAGAGGTGGTGCATAATCCCTGCGGCATTTGCTCAAACACGTTAGACGAAGGAGAAACAGTCAAGCTGAGGGCGAAGGGAGCAGATACTATCAACAAGGCCAGTACTGAACGTGGAACGCCATCAATTACCGTGTCCGAGGGCCAAACGGTGCACATTGATTGCCGAAAGAAGCATGTCAATACGAAGCCAAATAGAATTCCTGGGAAGCAGAAGAAACGTCCTGAAAAACCTGCTCTTCGTTCTCAGACACCAGACTTTTGTTTTACAGAGAACTGCTTTTTTTGTGGTACAAAAATCTATTTGGACACAAAGCATGATTCAGAAGAAGTGTATCCAGTACGCACCTTCAACTTTCAAAGGACAATACTTTCTGCATGTGATGCCAGGGCTGATGAGTGGGCTGACACTGTTAGAGGCCGAATTAACTTTGCACGCGATCTTCCAGCAGCTGACGCAATATATCACAAGCAGTGCAGCTCAAATTTCCAGACACATAGGCAGATCCCCTCCAAATATCATGATTCCGCAGACAGTGAACCTCCTCGCAAGGGTCGCAAAGTAGATGCCTCACGAGAGGAAGCATTTCTACTCGCAATCGAGGACCTAGTCAGTGGCAATGATGATGAACAGACTACAGTGGTTGATCTCGTTGATAGAATGTCCCAGTTGTGCCCTGATGTTGAAGCGTATAGTGTAAAATACATGAAACAGAAACTTATTTCATATTTTGGGGATGAACTGGTTATTAGTAACGTGCATGGACGCAGCGATGTTGTAACTGTCAAAGAAAGTGCTGCAAAGATTTTGCAACAATTCAAAGACTCACCACAGACTGATGATGAGGAAGCAGAACAAAGAAAGATAGTCAGGGCTGCGGCACGGTTGATCAAAGCAGATATAAAGAACATTGATACTTGTAGAGATTTCTATCCAGATCCTTCTGAACTCCGGTCGCTGGAAAAGAATGTGGCGTACGTTCCGCAGTCCCTTCGTATATTGCTGCAAGAGACGTTCAGTGGCAAGTCATGTGATCTTGAAGTTGCATCAATTGGACAAAGTATCGTGCAACTTACCAGACCAAGGGCCATTGTAGCACCCATTCAGTATGGATTGGCGGTTCAAATGCACCAGCACTTTGGTTCCCGCTTTCTTGTGGACAGTTTACACAGCCACGGCTTCTGTCTGCCTTACGCAGAAGTTTTGAGGTTTTCGAAGTGTGCTGCCAATTTCAGGGGCACCAACATATCCACTGCAGGCAGGTTTGGACAGTTCGTTGCAGACAATGTTGATCACAACTTGCGTACGCTTGATGGGCGAGGAACATACCATGGTATGGGTATAATTGTTGCTGTCACCCCTGAAGTAAGAGACACAACATCAATACCAAGATTGCAGTCACCTGAAAACAACTTCACGGCAGCTCAAATTGAAATCAAATACTACCGCAGTGTTCGCAAGAAGGGTGGGCCTCTCGAATTTAGAAAGCTTGACCCCATTTCAGCATCTGACAAGCTTGAAAATCTGGACATACTGTGGAAAACGTCATGGTTGCTTCGACCAAAACGACCAGGCTGGTCCGGCTTAATGCAGAGTGTGTGCCATGGACCACACCCAGGGAAATCATCCGTCCATTTCTTGCCCATGATTGACATGGACCCTACGGACATGAGTTGTATTTACTCAACACTTCACTTCGTTGCTGCGGAAAGCCATCGCCAGGGAACGACGCCAATGCTGACATTCGACCAACCGCTTTATTGGAAAGCGAAGACGATCATTGTTCATGAGAAGGAAGGAAGCGAACTGAAACCCATTGTTTTGAACCTTGGTGGCTTTCACTCTGTGATGAGCTTTTTGGGATGCATGGGCCATGTTATGGAAGCATCTGGGCTTAAGGAGGTTTTGGAACTTATATACGCTGAAAATGCTGTGACCCAAATGCTGAGTGGGAAAGCCTATGCACGAGCAATCAGAGGCCACTTCTTGGTTGACACAGCCTTGAGTTCGATTGTGTTAGGCAGGGCATACGGTGTCAACCTCTCAATGGTAGATGAGGAAAGTGACGCATGCAAGGACTTCCAGGAGGCTGCAGATCTTTTGGATAAGCTGTTGCGTGAAGACGTTTCACCGGATGAAGTCTGCAGTAAAGACGTTTTCAACAGAATTTCTGAAAAACTTAAAGCTGAGAAGAGCTCCTTAGCAGAGCATAAGATGGGAAAGCTATGGATTCAATACATGGACATGATTGACCTGCTGCGTCGCTTCCTGAGGGCACAGAATGGGCGATTTCCTACTGTACCTCGGAACACTCCAGGAGATGTTGCCATACTTTGCAGCGTGTGGTCATAACAATTATGCCAAGTCAGCCCATGTGTACATTCAAGACATGATTGAACTTGAGCAGCTCAACCCAGACATGTTCTGTCAATTGAACTCCGGTCTATTTGTGATCCGCCGAAGTGATCGGCTGTGGGCAGGACTGCCAAGCGACTTGGTTATAGAGCAGGTTTTGATGCGCTCTTTGAAAACGAATGGTGGATTGACACGTGGTAGGGGCATGGAGGAAACGCAATGCCTGCGCTGGTTACTTGCTATGCCAGCCTGTGCTGAGGTGAGTGAAGTTATGCAAGAACTGACAGGGAAGCATTTCCACACCTCTGAGCAGCACAAAGAAATGACTGAAGCAAGGCGTGAACGAGATAGGAAGGACACAGAGAAGGTTCTCGCATTCTTCATGGATTATGATCCATTTCAAGAATCAAATGAACTCAGGAATATTGCCAACGGTGTGACAGGACCAGCCTCGGCCAATCCTCATTTACTGTATGAGGTTGGTATGAACATTGTGCAGAAGATGGAAGGTAGCAATGCTTTTGACTTTTCATTTAGGAAGAAAGATCAAGTTGAGTCGTTGGGTGCAAAGGTTACAATCAGTGCTGAAAAAGTACCAATCGACCCACAGCTCCTTTTCCAGAGGCTCCTCATCTTTGCTAATAACAGGGACTTAGGTGTTGAAGAGGTCTTTGCGTATGAGTTGTCTAGCTACCCTACTGCTCTGTTCGATAAGTGGGGGAGGCTCAGGGAAGCCAATAAACCACAGCTAGGAGATGAGATAGCTGCTGTTGTTCCCAAGTCGTCATTGGAATCATTTGAGGAAGAAAGGACTGTGACCCATGTTCTGGATGGTGGTTCCTTATTGCAAAGGATTCCATGGAAGAAGGGTGACACATTTGAGGACATTGCAAGCATGTACATGAAGCATGTTTCCAAAAACTTTCTCAACCCGGTGGTTGTATTCGACGGTTATAAATCAGGACCTACTACCAAGGACATGACACACAATCGACGATCAAAAGGAGTCTTTGGTCAAAAGGTGATGTTCACTCCAACCATGCCCCTTCGGTCAAAAAAGGAAAACTTCTTGTCAAACTCGGACAATAAGCAAAACTTCATTGACTTATTGTGTGAAACATTCAAGGCAAATGGAATTGACTGTGTCAATGCGCCAGCAGATGCAGATGTCATGATTGCGAAGAAGGGAATTGAGCATGCAAGGGAAACCGTGACATATGTGATAGGTGAGGACACAGACTTGTTGGTGCTGTTGTGTCATTATGCGGAACGAGGGATGAATTATTTGTACTTCAAGTCGAGCAAGGAAGGTGGGAAATGTTGGCATATTAACTCAGTAGCAGAAGCTCTCAGTGAAAGCATCTGTCGTGTCCTGCCAGTTGTCCATGCACTCTGTGGATGTGACACAACCTCACGACTGTATGGTATTGGTAAAGGGGCTGCCTTGAGGAAAGTGAGGGAAGACAACGGTTTCTTGAAATGTATAGAAGCATTCTGTTGCCAAAGTGGAAGTAAAGACGCGATATCATCAGCTGGTGAAAAGGCCTTGGTTTATTTGTACGGGGGAAAAGGAAATGACACCCTTGACGGACTGCGAAAGACAAAGTTTTGCAACAAGGTGGCAAAAAGTTCAACTACCGTTGAAGTTCACAGCCTTCCCCCAACAACCGATGCAGCCAAATACCACTCGTTCCGAGTTTATTGTCAGGTCCAGGAATGGATGGGGAACTGTGTGGACCCCGAGAAATGGGGCTGGTGTCTGCGGAAGGGACAGCTTGAACCGAAGACGATGGATTCGCCAGTGGCTCCTGATTCACTACTGAAATTGGTCAGATGTCAGTGTAAGGGCAACTGTGACACTCAACGCTGTAGTTGCAAACGGAATGAGCTTGAATGTTCCAGTGCATGTGGTCAATGTAAAGGACTCTGTCAAAATAGCAACTTTGATGCAAGCACCGATGATCCAAGTGAATACGAACTCCTATCATGAATTACATAATTGGCTCTGAATGACGTCATACTACGTCATGGTTTTTTTTTTTTTTTTTTTATAAAAAAGAGGGACAACAGGTCAAAAAACCCATACAAGCACAAAGTGCCTGTGTCACCCCTTGTGAAAGAGACAGTTCAGCCTGTCTGTAAGGTTTTTCGGCTGTAAATTAACCACTTTCCAGGTGTCCAAAAGTTGGAGACTTTTTATATGTTCATCAGAGGGACCTAATAAACAAGTTAAAGCCAAAAAACGTTGTTTGTAATACATTTATAGGGTCTAGGAGCAACCAGAAAAAAGTTATCTGTAAATTGAAGCTTTGGACGGCGGCCATCTTGAATTTATGCAAATTAACCACTTTCCCAGTGTCCAAAAGTTGGAGACTTTTTATATGTTCATCAGAGGGACCTAATAAACAAGTTAAAGCCAAAAAACCTTCTATTGCAATTTGTTCTAGGTCCAGTTAAATGATTGCTAGATTTACTGGACTATTAACTGATTTCATAACTCCACAGGCCTCCCTTATGTTGTCATTCCTTACTCTGTCTATTCTTCGTACTCCATAGGCACTTTATAGTAGATCCATTGCAACCACTCTCACTCGTGACTTTTCATTACTATGCCATACCATGGTTTCACACCCATACATCAATCTTGGTACTAACACCCCTTCATATAGTGCTCTCTCTGCTTCCATACTTAGGTTTCTGTTCCTGAACAAGATTTTCTTTGCTCCCGCTACCTTTCTTCCCTGTGTTACTCTGTTTTCCACTTCTCTTCCACATTTTCCTTTTTTTATTAAATCATAGCTCCCAGATACATGAACTCGTCCACTACTTCAAGTTGTTCTCCGTTAAGTCTTATGTTACACACTGTGTCTCCTCTTTCTACAACAATTAGTTTGCTTTTATTCACATTTACTTTCAAATCACAACTTTGAATATTTCACTTCCTTCTTACTCTACAGTCTACACAGATAAAAACACATATCCTACTCACATCACCTCACACCAACCCTCACCAAGTTCCCAATGATTACCTAAACTCAGCCTATCTATCTATCTACAGTATCTAATTGCTCAGGCCCAATCCCCACTTTTCCTATTTGTATTATTTGTTTTTATTTTATTATTATTATTTTTTTTGGAGTGGGGGGGGGGGGGCCGAATCAAGGCAGAGCAAGAATAGGGACAACACAAAACATAACAGAAAACAATGAACACACAAAAACAAAACATAAATTCACACACATCTACAGTAGGTCATCAAAGATAAGACCCAGAGACCAGGGTCAGCAAGGTCCCTCCAGCACTCCCCCAGCACCCGACCACCCGGAGAGGTTTCGATCTCGGCAGGCAGACATGCAGCGAAGCCTTACCACCACAAGCCCGCCCACCACACTTCCAGGCGCATCATTCATATTCATTCCTCTATTATCCGAAGCTTTTCTAACACAGTCTCTCCATCTCAATGGGGGTCTTCCTGCCCTTCTATCTCCCCTTGTATCTGACTCACATATTCTCTTTGTAAGCCTTTCATGTTTCATTCCTTCAACATGACCATACCAGCTCAGCACCCTTCTGTCCACACTCCACTCTGGCTGACAAATGTTCCTGCTGTCCCACTCTCCTACGTATCTCTTCATTCCTCAATCTGTCTCTACGAGTAAATCCACACATACTCCTCAAGCAGCTCATCTCCATCACATCCAGCTTTCTTCTCTCCTTCTCTTTCAGAGCCCATGTCTCAGCCCCATACATCACTGTTGGCACAACAATTCCTTGATACATTGCACTTTTTACTTCCATTCCGAGATTTCTCATCTTCCACAGTACTTCCCATTGCTCCAAAAACCTTTCTTCCTTCACTCACTCTGTTTTACCTCCTATTTCCATACCTCGACTCCTGCTTATTGTTCCTCCTAGATATTTAAAACACTCTACTTGTTCCAATATTTCCCCATCCAGCAACACATCTACATTCACCCTACGATCACCCCTATTACTGTACACACCGTTACTTTACTTTTATTGACACCTAGTAAAATTCAAACCTAAAGTGGAACGCCTCTTATGACGCTTATTCATTACATGAAGACGACTTGGGTATAAATCCATTCACCTACTCACTCATTCCCAATGTTTTAACCTTATCTCCATTACTATAGAAATACTAGCGCTCAACACGTTTTCTAACAAAGTTAGCGCAGTCATGAAACACACAATCACACAAAGTTAATTCATGGTTAACCCTCAGTCCCCTTAGCTCCCCTGTATACTGTGGTATGGGGCATTTAGCCAATAATGTACGTGAAAGTCAATAAATATGCCATGTATTATTATAATTAAAAACAAAAAATCGTCTCACATTCGTCTGTAGATTTTTATAAGTTGTTTTGTCTTTTTATTGTGTTCAACCAAGGTTTAGTTTGGGTATTTTGCCAGTTTTATAATGCAGTATATATATATAATTATATACAGGGTTAATAATACTTCACAATTACCTTCACGTACTCCAAATATGTAATATATATACAGTATATATCGGTTTGTGTATATTATTTTCTTAACACAATGACTGCGGCACTTGTCATATGACAATTGCTTGGTTTCCACTGTACAATACGGGGGTTTTGGACTAAAAGTAACCTTCATTTCCTGCACATTTTCATTTATAAACAAGAGCTAGAACGTATTTTAATTATATATCCCTGAAAGCTGAGGAATAGACCTTTCCAATGACACCTGAATCATGTCTGTATGACCACTGGCTGTCATGCATCCATATTGCACAGGTGACGCTAAATCGTTAACAAAAACAACTATTTTGAGCAGTTTGTTCGCTATCCCTAAGTTTATAAGGGAGTTTGATATGTCTCCCACTGACACTAGTGATGGCCCAGACACGGGGGACTATGGATGGAACCGTTCCGCGCTGCTTATACTCGCTTGCCTGCCTCCCACTCCTTGTTCAAGGCAGAAATTCGGCAATTGTCATATGAAAAGTACCGCAGTGATGACCGTATTTTTTATATACAGCCCGCAGTCATTGAGTTAAGGTATGAGCTTGGCTACTGGTACTAAATTCTATGTGAAAAAGAAATACAATAATACAAATTTGGCCTACCATTTTCTGTGTGTAATTATTACCGGAATAAACGCAACAATGGTGACGGGCATCTCAGTTACCATCTGCAGCACAGCCCTGTAATTGTAAACAAATATCTGTTACAAAGGGCCAGTATCTCCGGGGCCCAAACCATCATCACCACAGAAAGCGGCCCAAGCACCTCATTCCATGTTCTCATTGGAAGGATCCAGTAGCTCTGGTGCACCCCACTAGAACGAACCAGACACTTCACGTGCGCGTACATAGCACCACAGCTGGCTCAGTATTGTTCACCTAATTATAGGGCAGCCTCATGCCGTACAACCTTGTTCAGGCCCTTATAGTGTTAGGCCAAGAGTGCCAGTCAGAAAAATAACTGTTCACTATACCCTCTAGGTCCCCTCAGCTAGGGTAGGTCCCAAACCACTAGGTACAGAACGGGGGTGACATTTATTAGTGTCAGTGAGCAGCCAATAGGCAAACTTGCACTAATCAGCAATGAAAATCAGTTACAACACTCCCCAAATGTTTACTCTATAGCCAAGTCAAGGCCAGAGAGTAAACTGGTACACAGATGAGTATAACTGATCACCTGGGGGTAGTGGTAAGCTGGGAGGTTTCTGTAGGGGCGCTCGGTTATGGCCTTGGCCTTGCTCGTGACCTTGGGGCTGCTCGGCCAGACAGCCTGAGGAACAGCAACAACAACAACAACAACTGATCACCTGGTAGCCTATCACCACTACACTAGGCTTGGGCGGGTGCCCAACCCCGAAAGGGGTTGAAATAGGGGAGCTATCCCCTCGCCTAAGGCAGCTTTCTAGGGCCTTTCCTAGCTGATGCTGAGAGGATTGGGTTCTAGTCATGTGGTGATGGGCTGGTTTATCAGAGTGAGAACTGAGCGATCTCTGCCATACCCATAGCTTACTCTGACTGTTCCTTTTACTTATATATTTTCTAGATCTCAAGTGACGGTGTCTCTTCCATGGATTGACCTCCCAATCTACCAAGATTGGAAGCCAAAGCGTCACATTTTTCCCTTGCCCCTCAACTTTCTCTTCATAATTGCTGAGGGACACAGGGCCCTGGGTGGGGCTTTGGTTTCCCGGGCATTTCCGCACCCTCCTCAGTTCCCCGCCATGGAGTGGCTTCGGTCACCCAGGCTTTATTGTGGTCGGCGGGGAGGGTTCTGTGGGGGCGCTCGGTTATGGCCTTGGCCTTGCTCCGGGCCTTGGGGCTGTTCGGCCAGGCAGCTTGGGGAACAACAACAACAACAACAACACAACAGGGAAGGGGAAAACAAAAAGCCTAATAAAGTAAATAACAAAAATATAAATACAAATAATAAAATAATAGGCTATATAAAATAAATTATATATATATATATATATATATATATATATATATATATATATATATATATATATATACAGATATATATTTTCAACTCTAGGCTACTCAATATCCAGTTATGTTAGAATGTCCAAGGTTCAATGTCCAAAGTCCAATATCCAACAGTTTTAATTTTTTTATTGGATATTCAACTCTAGGCTAATCAATATCTAGTAATGTTTGAATGTCCAAAGTCCAATGTCCAAAGTCCAATATCCAACAGTTTTCAGTTTTTTATTGGATATTCAACTCTAGGCTAATCAATATCTAGTAATGTTTGAATGTCCAAAGTCCAATGTCCAAAGTCCAATATCCAACAGTTTTCAGTTTTTTATTAGATATTCAACTCTAGGCTAATCAATATCTAGTAATGTTTGAATGTCCAAAGTCCAATGTCCAAAGTCCAATATCCAACAGCTTTCAGTTTTTTATTGGATATTCAACTCTAGGCTAATCAATATCTAGTAGTTTGATTTTTTTTTTTCAGTTTGAATGTCCAAAGTCCAATGTCCAAAGTCCATATCTAGTAGTTTAATATTTTTTTTTTTTCAGTTTGAATGTCCAAAGTCCAATGTCCAAAGTCCAATATCCAACAGCTTTCAGTTTTTTATTGGATATTCAACTCTAGGCTAATCAATATCTAGTAGTTTGATTTTTTTTCTTTTTTCAGTTTGAATGTCCAAAGTCCAATGTCCAAAGTCCATAATTATCTAGTAGTTTAATATTTGTTTTTTTTCAGTTTGAATGTCCAAAGTCCAATGTCCAAAGTCCAATATCCAACAGCTTTCAGTTTTTTATTGGATATTCAACTCTAGGCTAATTAATATCTAGTAGTTTGATTTTTTTTTTTTTCAGTTTGAATGTCCGAAGTCCACTGTCCAAAGTCCATATCTAGTTGTTTAATATATATATTTTTTTTCAGTTTGAATGTCCAAAGTCCAATGTCCAAAGTCCAATATCCAACAGCTTTCAGTTTTTTATTGGATATTCAACTCTAGGCTAATCAATATCTAGTAGTTTGATTTTTTTTTTTTTTCAGTTTGAATGTCCAAAGTCCAATGTCCAAAGTCCTATATCTAGTAGTTTAATATATTTTTTTTTTCAGTTTGAATGTCCAAAGTCCAATGTCCAAAGTCCAATATCCAACAGCTTTCAGTTTTTTATTGGATATTCAACTCTAGGCTAATCAATATCTAGTAGTTTGATTTTTTTTTTTTCAGTTTGAATGTCCAAAGTCCAATGTCCAAAGTCCATATCTAGTAGTTTATTTTTGTTTTTTTTCAGTTTGAATGTCCAAAGTCCAATATCCAAAGTCCATATCTAGTAGTTTTTTTTTTTTTTTTTTTTTTCCCAGTTTGAATGTCCAAAGTCCATATCTAGTAGTTTAATATTTTTTTTTTCAGTTTGAATGTCCAAAGTCCAATGTCCAAAGTCCAATATCCAACAGCTTTCAGTTTTTTATTGGATATTCAACTCTAGGCTAATCAATATCTAGTAGTTTGAATTTTTTTTTTTTCAGTTTGAATGTCCAAAGTCCAATGTCCAAAGTCCATATCTAGTAGTTTAATATTTTTTTTTTTTTCAGTTTGAATGTCCAAAGTCCAATGTCCAAAGTCCAATATCCAACAGCTTTCAGTTTTTTATTGGATATTCAATTCTAGGCTAATCAATATCTAGTAGTTTGAAAAAAAAATAAAAATTCAGTTTGAATGTCCAAAGTCCAATGTCCAAAGTCCATATCTAATAGTTTAATATTTTTTTTTTTCAGTTTGAATGTCCAAAGTCCAATATCCAACAGCTTTCAGTTTTTTATTGGATATTCAACTCTAGGCTAATCAATATCTAGTAGTTTGAAAAAAACAAAAAAAATCAGTTTGAATGTCCAAAGTCCAATGTCCAAAGTCCATATCTAGTAGTTTAATATATATATTTTTTTTCAGTTTGAATGTCCAAAGTCCAATGTCCAAAGTCCAATATCCAACAGTTTTCAGGTTTTTATTGGATATTCAACTCTAGGCTAGCCTAATCAATATCTCTTACTTGAGATTTTCAGGGTTTGATTGGATATTCAATAGGTTATTCACTATCCAGTAATGTTTGAATGTCCAATGTCCAATGTCCAAAGACCAATATCCAACAGTTTTCAGGATTCTATTGGATATTCAGGAATTTCGGGATCATCGGTATTTACTATGGCTTGTTATTCCATAACAATAGGCTACCGGTATATAAAATTATGTATTTTCTGGTTAACATTACTTATAATATGAATTTTAATTGTGTGATAATAGATTTACCAATAAATATTAAATACAACATAAATAATATACGTATTGATCATACTAAACGTATCTAAGCAAACCAGCTTGCTTCGTTCAAGATCGCTTGAGATTCGTCGCTTTGTTTACATCCGAATGTCCAATGTCCAAAGTCCAATATCCAACAACTTTCAGCCAGCTAGAAATCATGACCTAGGCTATAACCTCTGTAACTAAAAAACAACTAGGCCTAGAGTGATCAAGCTAATATGTGAATTATTATATGTCGACCATTTGGGAAGAGTCAGTCAAGGAATAGCCTAGATGTGGAAATTTGCAGCCAATTTGCTCTAGCCCTATTTGATATACAGAGGTTAGAGGTCATTGTTGAGGCCCCCCCCCTCATGACATATTGTCATCATCTTATATATTGCCAGCAGGGGGCAAATAGGCCTAACCGAAAAAAAATCGCCGTCAAAATAAACGCGAACTTAACCCGTTGAGACCCAGCGTCGCACGTGTTGCGTCGGCAGTCTTTGATCACCAACTCCCAGCGACGCATCACGTGCGTCCGACATATAAAAAACACTTACGTGGCTCGTAAGGTAGGAAATGGCGGGAGAATAGGAGGGGGCGGTACCGTAGTGTGTGGGGGAGCCGGGCCAGTAGGTGTGAGCGGGCCGAGACAGCCGCGCGGCTGGTGGTGGTGGGCTTAGTGGGGATAGTTTACACCCCTAGTTTACCGCCACTTTGAACCTTCATTACTCCGGTCGTATGGGAGCTAGAGGCTTGAGATTTATGTGAGATACTCCTTATGATGTATGCCGTACAATGCCATACTCAGTTTTTACCCTAGTGCTCCCGGGCGGGTGGTCATGCGGGGGAGACGAACTATTGAAACCCCCCCCCCCCCCCCCCCGCCCCCCAAATGACCGAAATGAGTTTTTATTTATTTGTGTGTTCATTTCTCACCATTCTCTTCCATTTTGGCTCAACACATTTTTTTTGAAGCTCCCCCCCCCCCCCCCCACCGGCCCCCCCCGCCCCCACCGGCCCCCCCCCCACCGGCCCCCCCCCCCCCCCCCCCCCCCCCCCCCCAAAAAAAAATGTCAGAGGTGATTTTTTTTTTGTTTTTTTTTCATTTCTCATCCTTGTCTTCCATTTTAGCAAACAAAAAAAAATAAGTGAAAATGGCTTGGGACTGGGGTGAACAAAATATTATAACTAGCCGGGGCTCAACGGGTTAACCACGGCGATCGACACATGTAAACACGGCGGTGGAGCGGCGACGAAAGCTTGCCATCATGTTCCCGTCCATTTTGAATGCCATTGGATACAATAATATGTTGAGGGGGGAAAATAGGCCTAACCAAACTGCGGCGATCGACCATGTAAACATGGCGGCGGCGGCGGCGGTGGACGCTTGCGATCATGTTCCCGTCTATTTTGACTGCCATTGGATACAATAATATGTTGAGGGAAGGGCTTTGCGGCAATTTTTTTTGGTTGTTTGCCCCCTACTGGCAATATATATGATGATAACATGTCATGGGGGGGTGAGGGGGTGCTTTCAACATATTATTGTATCGAATGGCATTCAAAATAGACAGGAACATTATCCCAAGCGTCCAACGCCGACACCGCCGCGGCTGCTGAAGAACAAGGAAATTAGCAATAGGTTTCATTGTGAACTGGAGGAAATTAATAGAAATAAGGAAGCTAGGCCTAGCAATGTAAATAGTCAATGGAATTTCCTTAATAATGACAATTATATGTATAGGTATAAAGTAAAAGCAATATATTTTACATAATTTATTGCATATCTTACATATTTAAACAAATATATATTAAAAATAGTTTAACCACACCACTGAGTTCCCCCAAAATACTCTAATAGGGCTGGCCTGAAGAATTAGATCAAGATGGACAACCAATCAACACATGATAGGTAGGGAAGGGCAGGTTAACAACGGCGATCGACAAATGTAAACATGACGACCGTACACTCGGAAACTACATCCATCCCCATTAGCCTAACCTATCCTAGTATTATGGGTGGAGGCTGCCGCCCCCTAGACCCAGTACGTTGGATACAAAACTAACCCTCACGTAACACCTAGTATATGTCCCTAGTACCCAGTATGTGGGATACCAAGCTAACCCTCACATAACACCTAGTATATGTCCCTAGTACCTAGTATTTGGGATACAATACTAACCCTTATATAACACCTAGTATATGTCCCTAGTACCCAGTACGTGGGATACAAAACTAACCTTCACCTAGCATATGTCCCTCACTCAGTACACCATTCACCCTCACTACCGTTCGTGAGTCTTCATACATCTTCATTATCACACGCACCAGCCACTCCTCTACGCCAAATTTTCTCCTAACCTACTGCACAACTTCTTACTTTCAGTAGCGACGTGATTTTCCGGGCCCGTCGCAAGACCACCGTCTCAACCGAGCCGTCGCAAGATCATCACAGGACAGGAAAAACAACACAGGCTTGCTCCAAGCCAGCACACATCTTACAAATATATAGGCTAGGCTATACAACTTCCATTTCATCGGAATAACATTCACCGCCAATTTAATTATCATAAGGATTATATAAATGCAATTCTGATATGAAAAAACAGTCGGTAAATAGCATAGCCTAGGCCTAGTCAAAGCTGGGGTTTGTTGTTGTTTCGTGGACAAAATTTAGCCAAGCGTACTGTCCCACATTAATTTATTATCAACAATTGGATATACGTTACTGTGGGCTTTTATTACTCTACTTCCTAATAATAGGCAAGTAAATTATAACATAATGTTTGGATAAACAAATATACCGAAATAAATTAGAATGGAGAAACAGAAAGTTGAGTGAGATGTTTCAGCTTGCCGTCAACCCAGCTCCGGAGCTCTTTTGCCGTCGCAAGAGAATATTGGTGTCTCGCTTGCTAAAGGTGGGCTTGCGACGGGACCAGAAAAAACGTTTTTCGGGTAGATCTTGCGACGGTGGTCTTGAGACGGGACCGGAAAAACACCTCTTAGATATCTTTCCTGCAGCTGCCTGACTATGAAGTTATCATACCTTCAAAGACTCTCTCACACTCACAGACCTTCATGACTTGGCCAAGCATTTTCAGGCCTCTTATAGCAGTTGCAAGGGGAGCCTAACTCTGAAATCACTAGATAGTGCCTCCAGAACCATAAAAAAGAGGAGAGGGCTTAATTAACACACTTCCCTGTTGGACTCCGACGCGAACTGAAAACTCATCACTCAGTACCCTCACGTAACACCTAGTATATGTCCCTAGTACCCAGTACTTTGGACACAAAACTAACCTCCACCTAACACCTAGTATATGTCCCTAGTAACCAGTACATGGGATATAAAGCTAACCCTTACCAAATATCTAGTACCGTACTGTATATGTCAATCCAAGGTCCTCCTGCTAACGAAGAAGTTCCTGAGGTTGGCGGGGCGTATCCGTCGACTGCGGGGCATGGGTGCCCTCCCCTGAAATCTACGATGTCCCCGTCCTCCCTGTGAAACCTCTCCACCCTGGGGTCCTTTCCGCCCGGATAGGGTGACATAAGCTTCACAGCTTCACTACCCTATATCCTCAACAAGAAGTACTGTATATGTCCCTCACTCAGCTGTACACCTTTCACCCTCACTACCGTTCGTGAGTCCTCGTACATCTTCATTATCACATGCACCAGCCACTCCTCAACGCCAAGTTTTCTCCTAGCCTACTGCACAACTTCTCTGGCCACCTTATCAAAGGTCTTCTCCCGGTCTGCAAACACAACATCAGATCCCTATCTTTTAAGTACATACAGTACATACAGTATCTTTCCCTTATCATACCTTCTAAGACTCTCTCACAGACCTTCATGACTTAGTCAAGCATTTTCAGGACCCTTATAGCAGTTCCCAGGGGAGCCCAACTCTGAAATCACCAGATAGTGCCTCCAGAACCATAAAAAAAAAGAGGAAAGGGCTTCATTAACACAGAGCCCTGGTGGACTCCGACGCGAACTGAAAACTCATCACTCAGTACCGGTACATCTTTCACCCTCACTGCCGTTTGTGAGTCCTCATACATCTTCATTATCACACAAATACCTTCATGACTTGGATTGTGCCGTGTCCTAGCATGAAACCAAACTGCATTTCGTCAATATCATACCTTTAAAGACTTTCTCACAGACCTTCATGACTTGATCAAGTATTTTCAGGCCCCTATAATTTTCCCTATCCAATGAGTCCCCTTTGCTCGTATACAGTATATAATATACTTTTGTGCCATTCATCAGAGATTACTTCCTCTCTGATGATGAAGTTAATTAGCTCATTGAACACACCTACTCCTTTCTCACCTGAGGCCTTAATCATCTCGGCTAGAATGCCAGAGCATCCTGCAGCTTTTCTGTCCTTCATTAAGTTATTGCACTGCTTACAAAAGCTGGCACAATCACAGGGAGGGGGGAGTATTGGCTTTTCGTTGCTAAGCTTCTCTATTCCATTCAAATTCCATGTTGAATAATCTTTCGTAGTGTATCACAAACTTATTTTACACTGGAAAATAATGCATGAGGAGGGCTGGGTAGGCCTATTAGTATTTTGTGAAATAACTTAAATTAGGTTAGGCTATAGTATACTTCATTAGGTTATTAGGCCTATGAGAAACCAGGCCTAGGCCTAGCTTAATTTTATTTCACTGCTCAACATATTTTTTTTTTTTTTTTTTTTGAGCTCTGCATAGGGCTATATTCAGGTAGGCTTGGGTTTTAGTAAAATTGCAATAGGCTATGCTACATATTTTTACTTCTATTGGAAAGCACAGGCCTACACAATAGTACACATGTTAAAGAATTTAACCTAGCCTACCACAATTTAGCCTAGACTGAAAGAACAAACAAAAATAGGCTAGGCTAATTGCAGCTAAATAATTTAGCCTAGCCTCACCAATTTTTAGCCTAGACTGAAAAAACAAAACAAAAATAGGCTAATTGCAGTTTTGGTAAGAGTTGTAGTTGTGGGCATACCAAGAGCTTTGTATATATAGCCTAGTCGCACGCTCGCAGTTAGGCCTACATTCGCTTCTAATTTAACTGCTGGGGTAAACTTGGTAAAGCCACCCGCAATCGGCCGGCCGGTAACAAAACAATTTACCCAACGCCTGGCCGTGAGATACAATAATGGGTTGAAGGGGCTTTATCCCCCTATGACTTATTGTCATCATCTATATCACCAGCAGGGGCAAATAACCACAGTCAAATTAGACGCGAATGTAACTGCGAGCGTGCGACTACGTAAATAAAGGGTACGATAGACCCGCTAACACAACTCTTAACGCATTTTTTCCTAATGTATTAGATTTTTTTATATTTATGACCTCAACAGTTGAAAGATGACAATTTTATGGTTTATTTTAGGCTATACAAAAACATTTGCTTTGTAACTTAGATACTCATATTTATGCTTATAATTGCAGTATGAGTGGGTTTTTTCTTTTTATATGTAGGCCTAGGCTAAACAAATGTTAGTTTTTGTTTGATACGCTAAACTAGGCTGAATTTATGCTAATAAATATTAATTGGAGGGAGCAAATCTGTCAAGGAATAGCCTAGATGTGGAAACTTACAGCCAATTTGCTCTAGCCCTTTTTGAGATACAGAGGTTAGAGATCGTTGGATACAATAATATGTTGAGGGGGTCAATCGCCCCCCATGACATATTGTCATCATCATATATATTGCCAGCAGGGGGCAAGTAGCCTAGGCCTAGCCTAACTACAACAAAAATCGCCGTCAAAATAGACGCGAACTTATATTAACTACGGCGATCGACCATTGCCCGCACCGGCCGTCCCCCGGTTATTGTTGAGGTCCTGAGGAACCGTATGACTTTGACGAGCTCTTCCCTCTGCTGTCTCCGCATCCCATGTATCGTCGTACGGTACCCCTTCCCCTCCACATCCTACATCTGGTCGTTCTACATATGCCTCCTAAGCCTCGCCTCGTCCCGTCACTGAGCATGTTGATGGGCGTCCCTTTCTGGCTTCAAAGATGGATTCCTTCCGACAGCTCCTACTGGATTGTCTGGGGTTGGTTGATAAGGGCACCTCGCTTCAAGACATTGCTCTGGCCCTAGTACCGTGGTTTGTAGGTCTCTGGTTCACCACCTGATGACCTGCTATTGGGTTGTTGCCTTTACAGTGTTACGGTTCTACGAATGACCTAGAATGAAAGTGACACGGTGGTGAATTTTAACCTTAACTATAAACTAATTTAATTGTGACATAGGATCTCCGCGACCGCGAACTTATATTAACTACGGCGATCGACCATTGCCCGCACCGGCCGTCCCCCGGTTATTGTTGAGGTCCTGAGGAACCGTATGACTTTGACAAGCTCTTCCCTCCGCAGTCTCCGCATCCCATGTATCGTCGTACGGTACCTCTTCCCCTCCACATCCTACATCTGGTCGTCCTACATATGCCTCTTAAGCCTCGCCTCGTCCCGTCACTGAGCATGTGGATGGGCGTCCCTTTCTGTCTTCAAAGATGGATTCCTTCCGACAGCTCCTACTGGATTGTCTGGGGTTGGTTGATAAGGGCACCTCGCTTCAAGACATTGCTCTGGCCCTAGTACCGTGGTTTGTAGGTCTCTGGTTCACCACCTGATGACCTGCTATTGGGTTGTTGCCTTTACAGTGTTACGGTTCTATGAATGACCTAGAATGAAAGTGACACGGTGGTGAATTTTAACCTTAACTATAAACTAATTTAATAGTGACATAGGATCTCCGCGACTACGGTAGGGCCGGAGTGGGCGAGTATTCGCCTGAGGTTGCCCCAAGACAAGACAAGACAAAATTCTAGTGCTGGTTTTACTCAGATTTTGTGAGTTTTAATTTAGCCTACCCTAGGCTTAAGAGTTCAGAAAATTTGCAAAATGCACCCCATACTAGCCTACCCATAGCCTAATAGGCCTAGTGATTCTTTTTTGGCAGACCACCCACAAATTTTCATATAGCCTAGGCCTAGGCTAGCCTAAGTTCTGGAATGCATGTTGGAATAGCCTTCCTATAAACTGTAGGCTAGGCTACTTCCTTTTAATTTAAGTTTGATTCTTTGGAAAAATCTATTAGGCCTAGACCAGGGCAGGAAAGTAACATTTAAAATGACGTGTAAAAAGTCGCCCATAAACGGCGGGCCGCTATGTTATTGTAATTTGGGAGCTTATTTCGTCTGTTGATTGACTTTGTCCTTAATTGGGGATCCTATGAATTAGCACAGATGATGATGACTTACCGTACATCATAATACGTGACGGGCCGACGTGGGGGTGCAGAGCCGCAGAGACCCCCTCAACATATTTGGTGTCTCACAGTAACTTTTAATGGGATGGATGTAGTTACCGGGTGTACGGTCGTCATGTTTACATAGGGCGATCGTCGCGGTTAACTTCGCGTCTATTTTGACGTCAATTTTTTTCGGCATATTTCATTTTATTCACTTCCTTTTATATTTAGGCTATAATCTAGCTTTGGCACGACAATAACCCTAACCTAGTCTTTCTTAAAGATTCTTCTAATCTTCCAGTAGCCTATAGCCTAATTTAGGTCATTTTTAAAGGCACACAATTATATGGTTGGTATTTTAAACGACACTACTGCAGCATTATGAGAAACAATTTATTAGAGATAATAGGCAACAATAGATTCGCCATATTTTTCTCCATAAGCTATAGTCCGCATGGAGGATTTTCGTTATCGACAAATTGAAAAAATTCCCACTTCACAGACAAAATAGACAAATACACCAAAAATTGGGGTGTGGGGGCAGCAGCCCCCACCCATAATAGCCTACTATAATAGGTTAGGTAAGGTTGTTAGGTTAGACTAGGCTATATATCCTTTCAAAGGGGTATAGGCCTATTAAACACTAGGATAGCCTATACCTGGTCAAGGGTAAGTCCTGCTGTAGTCAACTTGAATTCTACCTTAAATTGTAATATTAGACTAGGCATAGCCTATGGAAAAAATAGCCTAGCCTACTTATTTATTGTAGCCTATAATATAGGCCTAGCCGGGTAGAATGTAGAGTTCGGGCATACCGCCACCATTGTTTACACTGCGTAGAGCGGCGACGGAAGCTTGCCATCATGTTCCCGTCTATTTTGACTGCCATTGGATACAATAATATGTTGAAGGGAGGGCTTTGCGGCAATTTTTTTGGTTGTTTGCCCCCTACTGGCAATATATATGATGATGACAACACATCATGGGGGCAAAGCCCCCCCTCAACATATTATTGTATCCAATGGCATTCAAAATAGACAGGAACATTATCGCAAGTGTCCGACGCCGACACCGCCGCCGTAATGTTTACATATGTCGATCACCGTGGTTAAAGGCTGGTTCACACATAGCCGAGTCGGTGCGTGAGTCCAACACGAGTCACACTCGTCGATTATCGCCGTCGCTGGAGGCTGAGTCGGCCGCGAGTAGCAATTGTTCCCGAGTCAAGGAGAGTGTAACACGAGTTAACTCGATTCAATACGAGTCAACACGTGTTCATGCAAGAGTCTGTACGAGTAGCTGAGAGTCAAAACGAGTGTAACACGAACCCAACACGAGTGTCAAAAATTTGAAAAATAATGGCCACATTCCAGGGCACGTAAAGAAAAAGTATGGACGAGTCAACGCGATTGTTACACGGATCAACACAATTTTTATACGGATCAACACGAAAGACAACGCGTTGACTCTCGTTGGATCTCTGTTGCACACGTGTTGACTCGTGTTACATCCGTGTAAACTCTTGTTGATTCTTCCTACATTTTTGAAATAACGGTATTTCAAATGACACTTGCTTTTTCGTGTTACACTCGTGTTTTTTTCTCAGTGGATCGTGTTTACTCTTGTTTACTCGTGTTTTCACTTGTGTTTGAATCGTGTAAACTCTGGCATCATGGGGGCACCAAATTTTGGCACTCACATTCGTGCTTTCTACTCTTGTTGATACGTGTTGCATGTGTGTTACATACGTGTTGTTGTGTTAGACACGTGTTGCTTCGTCAACGTCGAAATGATGACGAAAAGCACGAATCACCAAAGAGTGTTACACGGGTTTACACGAGTCAACACGAGTTAAGACGAATAACAAAGAGTTATTCAGAGTCAAACACGAGTTAACACGTATGTACACGAGTCTACACGTATGTAGGCCACACTCATGGGTACTCACCACGGGACCCAAAAATGTCATGCATGCATGACATTTTTGGACCCCGTGGCGAGTACCCACAAGTGTGTCGAGTATACACGAGCGTAGCACGAGTCTATACGAGTGTTGAGGAGTATCGACGAGTCATTGCTGAATAGCAAAATTTCATCACTCGTGTTGGACTCGCGCACCGACTCGGCTATGTGTGAACCAGCCTTTAGTTCGCGTCTATTTTGAAGGCGTTTTTTTCGGTTATTTGCCTCCTGCTGGCAATATATATGATGATGACAATATGTCATGGGGGGGTGACCCCCCTCAACCTATTATTGTATCCAAAAGCAGTCAAATAGACGGGAACATGATGGCCAGCATCCGCCGCCGCTCCGCGTAGTGTAAACAAGGCTGGCGGTACACCCGAACTCTACATTCTACCCCACTAATTTTCCAACTAGCATAACCGATGATTATCAATGATCAATCCCAGTCAGAAACGTCCATGCTTCCCTCCCATAAGTCAATGTCGGGATTACCACACTGTCATGCAAGGACTTCTTTACTTCCATGCTGATCACCCTATTTCTTCCTATTGCTTTCAGAGTTCCTACAACGCTCTTCCCCTGTTACACTTTCTCCCACACTTCTTCATCCATGGGCCTACTCACATCTTTACTCAACACACTGCCCAAATACTTAAATGAGCTGACATTCTTCATAGCCGTTCAACCTCACTTCACACTCTATGGTTGCACCCCTTTCAATGACCATAATATTGCTCTTCCTAGCATTTACCTCCAGATTCCGTTTTTCACACACTGTTCCAAACATATTTACCTGACCCTCCAACTCCCATTCACTATCGCTCATCAGAACTGTGTTGTCAGCAACAGTAATACCGGTACTGTACTGTTGAGGCAACTTCCACTCGTTTCCTTCCCTTATCAGCGGTACACCAACATCCGCTGCTCTTCCTTTTATTTATTTCATGACTCCATCCATATACTGTACTGGTATATATTGAACAACCATCGGGACATCACATACACCCTTGCTTTAACCCAACATTCAGATTAAAGAACTCGCTCTGTTAATTATCCACACATACTGACACCTTTGCACCCTCATACATGCTCTTAACCCTCTCCGACATATGACGCGATTTTGAGCCGATTAGGGATACTTTAAAGCCTTTGTTACCATCAGGGGTATTTAGAAACCTAGTTTAGTTTAGTTACTTCAACCTCTGCAGTTGTCTTTGAGTTAGCTGTGGGCAGAAAACTAATTTTGGAGAGGTAATTATAAGAGTGAGAGAACTCTATTTCTTATTGCTAATCTGGCAACCTCTGCGTCATATGAGTCTGAAGGGGTTAATTGCTTTCAGCAACTTGCCATCTACTCCGTATATTTTCAGTACCGGTACCGGTACTTTCCACATACCTTCTCTATCAATTCTGTCATAGGCCTTCTCCAACTCCATAAATGCAGCATACAACTTTTGTCGCTTCTCCAGATATTTCTCCACAACACATTTCCGGGCAAAAATCTGAGCCTACACATCCTCTTCCCTTCCTAAGATGACTACAGTATGCTAACCGTTTCCCCAGTAATACTGACTGAAAATGCCCAAATATATTGCATGTCCTCTTCAGATTTATCTAAAATATGTAAAATTACACCAAATACCACTACAGTAGCACTGAAATCAATAAAACTCACTAACAGCATAAATAAATGGAAGAAATACTCCAAAAGATTAATATGTTAACCCTTTACCCAGCAATACTGACTGAAAATGCCTAAATAGATTGCATGTGCTCTTCAGATTTATACATACATACGTACATAACATTTTAAGACTGAGTGCTCCACACAGATGTGCAGTTTCAGTCTCTTTTCCTAATGGCGGCGTTCCAGGCAACCCTGTTAAGGGATGCTTTACTTGTCAAGTTTTTGGATTTGAGATCGGCACGTATAGTCCGATCCCAGGTCTTACTCGGTCCACCCCTTGGTGCAGCTCCCTCCACAATCGCAGACCTGCATCTTTTCACCCAATTTTGTTCATCCATTCTCTCCACATGTCCATACCATCCCAGTTTAATTGTACGCATCTCCTCGCTAATACTCTTTATACCTAAACGTCTCTTCAGCTCATCATTTGTTATTCTGTTGACATCCTTTATCTGAAATATGTAAAATTACACCAATTACCAACTACATTACCAACAAATTTAATAAAGTACACTAACAGGATAAAGAAAATGTAAGAAATAGCCCTAAAGATGAATTTATCTATCTATCTATTGACGGACGCCTTGATCCCCGAAGGATTGGCCACGAACGAAACACCCCTATGCACCTCTGTCCCCAGTCAGTCGACGCCCCTCCTCCCATCCAGCACCGCTTTCACGCATATACTTCTTAACTCCATCCTTCCACCTCTCTCTCGGTTTATTTCTCCCTCTGTCCTTCCACCTCACTCGTACACGCTTTTAGTCATTCTCTCGCTTCCCATACGTTCCACATGGCCGAACCATCTCAAGGTGTTCTTTTTCGCACTTTCCAGTACATTCACACCACACCTCTCTCGTACATCCTCATTCTTCTGTCTATCCCTCCATGTAACTCTGCACACACTTCTCAAGTAACTCATTTCCATCCCTTTCACTCTTGGTTTGAATCTCTCCAACAACGTCCATGCTTCGCTTCCGTAAGTCAGTGTCGGGATTACCACACTGTCATGCAATGACTTCTTCAGTTCCATGCTGACCACCCTATTTCATGTTACTGCTTTCAGCATTCCTACAACCCTCTTCCCCTGTTGCACCCTCTCCCACACTTCTTCATCCATACTCCCATCTTTACTCTGTACACTGCCAAGATACTTAAATGAGCTGACAATCTCCATAGCCTGACTGTTCAACTTCACCTCACACTCTGTGGCTTCACCCCTTTCGAAGACCATAACCTTGCTCTTCCCCGCATTTACCTTCAGATTCCATTTTCGCACACTGTTCCAAAAATATTTACCAGACCCTGCAACTCCCATTCATATCATCAGCAAACAGCAGTACACAAACATCCACTGCTCTTCCTTGTATTTCTTTTATGACTCCATTCATATACTGTATATATAGAACAACCATCTGGACATCACACACCCTTGCTTTACCAAACATTCAGATCAACGAACTCCCTCTGTTCATTCTTCACACGTACTGATACCTTTGCACTCTCATACATACTCTTCACTGCTTTCAGCAACTTGCCATCTACTCCATATATTCTCAGTACAGTACTTTCCACATACCTTCTCTATCAACTCTGTCATTCCACTCGTTGCCTTCCCTTATTAGTGGTACACCAACATCCACTGCTCATCCTTGCATTTCTTTTATGACTCCATCCATATACAGTTCAGTATATATTGAACAACCACGGGGACATCACACACCCTTTCTTTAACCCAAAATTCAGATCAAAGAACTCGCTCTGTTCATTCTCAACACATACTGACACCTTTGCACCCTCATACATGCTTTTCACTGCTTTCAGCAACTTGCTATCTGCTCCGTATATTCCAAGTACTTTCTACATACCGGTACCTTCTCTATCAACTCTGTCATAGGCCTTCTCCAAGTCCATGAAGGCAGCATACAACTTTTGTCCCTTCTCAAGATATTTCTCCACAACATATTTCAGGGCAAAGATATGAGCTACACATCCTATTCCCTTCCTATGATGAATACTGTATGTTAACCGTTTCCCCAGCAATATTAACTGAAAATGCCCAAATATATTGCATGTGCTTTTATCTAAAATATGTAAAATTATACCAAATACCAACTACATTAGCACAAAACTCAATCGATCACAGAAACAGGATACAAACATAGAATAAATACCCCAAAAGATGAATACGTTAACCCTTTCCCCAGCAATACTTACTGAACATGCACAAATAAATTGCATGTGCTCTCCAGATTTAGCTGAAATATGTGAAATTACACCAAATACTAACTACATTAGCACAAAAATCAATCAAGCACTTTAACAGGATAAATAAAATGGAAGAAATAGCCCAAAAATGAATTTATCTATAGCCTACCGGTATATATTGCCGGATTGGGTTCTAGTCATGTGGTGATGGGCTGGTCTATCAGAGTGAGAACTGAGCAATCTCTGCCATACCCATAGCTTACTCTGACTGTTCCTTTTACTTATATATTTTCTAGATCTCAAGTGACGGCGTCTCATCCGTAGACTGACCCCCAATCTACAGTACCAAGATTGGAAGCCAAAGCGTCACATTTTTCCTTTGCCCCTCAACTTTCTCTTCATAATTGCTGAGGGGCACAGGGCCCTGGGTGGGACTTTGGTTTCCCGGGCGTTTCCGCACCCTCCTCAGCTCCCCGCCATGGAGTGGCTTCGGTCACCCAGGCTTTATTGTGGTCGGCAGGGAGGGTTCTGTGGGGGCGCTCGGTTATGGCCTTGGCCTTGCTCGGGGCCTTGGGGCTGTTCGGCCAGGCAGCTTGGGGAACAACAACAACAACAACAATATTGCCGGACACCTTGATCCCCGAAGGGGTGACCATGAACGAAACGCCTGCGTATTTCAAGCTCGCTTGAGTTATCACTCGATCGTCTTTTAGAGCTTTTTGGCCCGGGGTAATTACCACACCATCGCGTCATAAGGAGTTTGAGGGGGTTAAATTGCTAGATACATAGAGGAAGAGGAATGCCAAGTAAAGCTAAACAAAAATATATAAGATATTTTTAACATCTATCTATCATCTATTACCTGACGCCGTGATCCCCGAAGGGGTGGCCAAGAACGGACCGCCCCCATGCACCTCTGTCTCCAGTCAGTCGACGCCCCTCCCCCCAACCAGCACCGCCTTCGTTCATGTACTTCCTCACTCCATCCTTCCACCTCTCATTCGGTCTATCTCTCCCTCTCTGTCCCTCCACCTCGCTCTCATACACCCTCTTCGTCATTCTCTCGCTTTCCATATGGCCGAACCATCTCAAGTTGTTCCTTTTCACACTTTCCAGCACATCTACCTCCACACCACACCTCCTTCTTACTTCCTCATTAGTCTGTCTATCCCTCCATGTAACTCCGCACGCGCTCCTTAAGTAATTCATTTCCACTGCTCTCACTCTTGGTCTGAGTCTCTCAACCAACGTCCATGCTTCGCTTCCGTAAGTCAGTGTCGGGATTACCACACTGTCATGCAAGGACTTCTTCACTTCCATACTGACCACCCTATTTCTTGTTACTGCTTTTAGCGTTCCTACAACCCTCTTCCCCTGTTGTACCCTCTCCTGCACTTCTTCATCCATAGTCCCATCTTTACTCAACACACTGCCCAGATACTTAAAAGAGTTGACGATCTCCATAGCCTGACCGTTCAGCTTCACCTCACACTCTGTGACTTCACTCCTTTCGAAGACCATAACCTTGCTCTTCCCCGCATTTACCTTCAAATTCCGTTTTTCGCACACTGTTCCAAACTCATTTACCAGACCCTGCAACTCCCATTCATTATCACTCATCAGAACTGTATCATCCACAAACAGCAGTATAGGTAGCTTCCACTCAATTCCCTCCCTTTTCAGCGATACACCAACATCCACTGCTCTTGATAGTATTTCTTTTATGACTCCATCCATATATACAGTAAACAACCACGGGTACATCACACACCCCTGTTTCAAACCAACATTCAGGTCAAAGAACTCGCTCTGCTCACTCTCCACACGTACTGCCGCCTTTACACCCTCATACATGCTCTTCACTGCTTTCAGCAACTTGCCCTCTACTCCGTATATTCTAAGTACTTTCCACAAACCTTCTCTATCCACTCTGTCATAGGCCTTCTCCAAGTCCATAAAGGCAACATACACCTTTTGTTTCTTCTCCAGATACTTCTCCACAACACAATTCAGGGTAAAAATCTGATCTACACATCCTCTTCCCTTCCTAAAAACCTCCCTGCTCGTCGCCTCTCCATTTCTCCGTTCTCACTCTCACTCTCTCAATCACTACCGGTACCCTACTGTATACCTTCCCTACTACGCTTAGAAGACATATTCCTCGGTGGTTACCACACACTCCTCTTTCCCCTTTGCCCTTATATAGGGGGACTATTATGCCAGTCTTCCAGTCATCGGGTGCACTCCCCTTCTCCCATGCTAGTTTGCACATTTTCCATACCCATTCTATCACTATCTCACCACCATACCTCAACATTTCCCCACACACTCCATCTGTTCCTGGTGCTTTCCCCAACTTCACTCTTTTCATGGCTTCCCACACTTCTGACCTCCTGATCCCCACCTCCTCCTCCACTACTTCTCTTCTTCTCCCTCCCATACCATATCCAGCTATGTTTGCTGGCTCTTCATTCCTTACATTTAGCAACTCACTGAAGTACTCCCTCCATCTCGACTCTCTCTTGCTTCTCGGCTAGCATTCTCCCATTCTTATCTTTCACACCCTTACTGTTTCCCTTGCTACCTTCCCTAACTTTCTTGACTTCTTCCCAGAACAGTTTCTTACTCACCCTCCATTTTACACTCAGGTGCTCGTTTCTGTCTCTCGGAATCTTCATTCCCTCTACTACCCAACCACTCTCTATATGCTTTTTTCTTTTCTTCCACAGCTATTCTAACCTCTTCTGTCCACCATGCGTAGGTAGTAGGGGTAGGCAGCCCCGCCCAGGGAAGTACTACCGCCAAGGTTTCGGGAGACTCAGGGAATAGCCTGAATTCCATTTTCTCTCCCAGGCCTTGGTAGCTGGATACATATCTTTCTGCCTCATACATCAGGGGTATCAGGAAAACCCTCTTTATATAACATACACATCCAACTTCACGACATTGCCCTACATCGCTATCCTCTATCCATAAAATACTACTCTTCCCACTACATATCATACATGTAACACCATACACTTACCTTATAAATATGGCAGTACAATTGTTAAGAGCAAACCTGGTGGTCCCTCGGATATCCACCCCCGGCAGGGTGGGTTATTGACACAGGGCCCTCCCGGTCGTCATCATGCGACTGTGTCAAGAGCATTGCAATGTCCCAAAGCTGCTTGTCAGTACAGCTATTTCTTTAGTAATATAAGGGGACTTCACTCTAACATCAATTCTGTACACCAATTTCTTCAAGCAGAATCCCCTACTCTCCTTTTTTTGACAGAGACTCAAGTAACATCCACATCTGACACATCTAGATTTAATTTTCCAGGTTATCAACTGCTCCAAAATTTCAGACCTAAAGGTGGTGTATGTTGCTTCGCAAAATCTGAAATTGCCCTGGAGGAGGTTACTAGTTTCAATTGTCCCTATTTTGATTATTCTATATACAAATTAATTTCTGCTGGTAAATTTAAATACATATGTTGCATCTACCGTTCCCCAAATACTCCTCCAGAGCAAAGTCTTTTTGATTCTCTGTCCTCACAACTCAGTGTCCTCAACTTAAATGCTTCTTCTGAAATCACTGTGATGGGTGATTTTAATGTCCATAATGTTGAATGGCTCACTCATTCAGCCAGGACTGATGATGCTGGTCTTGAATGTGAGCTATTTGCAGACTCATTTAATCTCATTCAACTAGTCAACCAACCCACCCGTGTACCAGATAATCCTAATCATAATTCCCACCTACTGGACTTATTTTAACAACCAATTCAGAAAATTATGATGTTACAGTGAGGTCCCCACTTGGATCTTCTGATCACTGTCTGATACAGGCCACCTGTCTATCACCTACCACACCTTCCCACTCTGAACCTGTTTTGGTGACTAAATGGCATTACAATAGGGCAGACTGGGAGGGTCTTCAAGTTCTTTATTGATATTCCCTGGACCTCTTTCTTTTCTAATGATGCACACTCCACCTTGAGCCACATACAAGATTTTGTAAAAATTGGAATGGAAACTTTTATTCCTCATCAAAAGTACAGTAAAAGATCTAATTCACCTAAATGGTTTGACCATAATTGTGCTAGAGTAACTGAACAAAAAGCAATAGCCTACAATGCATACACAAGATCAAAAACACATGAAGCCTTAATTACTTTAGAAACATCAGAAATCATGCCAAAACTGTATTAAACTAACTAAATCAAACTTTCTCCACAAGCAGGCAAATAACTTCTAAATAATCCAAATGATAACAAAATATTTTGGTCTACTCTTAACTCCATCAAATCCAACTTCACTACTGCTTCATCCATTCCACCATTAAAATCTCCGACTGGCAATCTTGTAAGTGACCCACGAGGTAAAGCTAACCTTCTTGCAGATATTTTCTCCCCAACTCAACCTTAGATGAAATAAATCAAGATGTCCCTGTACTTAATTTTAATTCACCTGAAATTCCCTCACTTAAGATCCACACCAGACATGTCAAAACTATTTTGCAGAATCTCTCAGTAGATAAGGCTCCTGGTCCAGATGAAATTCCTCCCATAGTTCTTAAGAATTGCTCCTTGGTGCTCGCTCCTGTATTGGCAAAATTTTTCCGTCTGTGTACTCATACCTCATGCTTCCCAGTACCCTGGAAAGAAGCAAACATCCATCCAGTTCCTAAAAAAGGTGCCTCTTCAGATCCATCAAACTACAGACCAATAGCTATAACTTCCACTCTTGGCAAAGTTTTTGAAATTATATTAAATAATCACATAATTAAGCATCTGGAGAATAAAATTAATCAGTGATAGGCAATAAGGTTTTAGACGATGTCGATCAACTGCAGACATTCTTTGCCTTCTTACGCATCAAATCAACCAAGCTACAGACCAACATGGTGAAACACATACAATAGCACTGGATATATCAAAGGCATTTGATAGAGTCTGGCATCAATCCTTATTGTCGAAGATGTCACACTACGGCCTTGCATCATTAGTTCCACTAATTTCTTCTTATCTTCATAACAGAAAAATACGTGTAATGGTAGATGGCATTTATTCTCAATTTCACTCAATAAATGCTGGTGTTCCCCAGGGATCAGTTTTGGCCCCAACTCTGTTCCTCATTCATATCAATGATCTCATATCTACCACTCCTAATCCAATACATTCCTACGCAGATGACTCAACACTCCACAGTTCCTTCACATTTACCAATTCTTTCACCCAACCCGATGTTATAAATTCAAAAATAAACACTGCAATTTCTCTGAACCAGGACCTTTCTAGAATTAATGAATGGGGACAAGAGAATCTAGTTTCCTTAATGCACAGAAAACCAAGTACATTCAATTTTTTAACCGACAGAATCTCACTGACTCCCATATATTTTTAATGATGTAAATATTCCCACTTCCCCTAGTATTGACATTCTCGGTGTAACATTAACTACTAACTTGAGCTGGACACATTATGTTAGAAGCATTGCTAAGAATGCCTCTAAAAAACTGGGACTCCTGTACAGAGTTCGAGAATTCTTCACTGACGAGCAGTTGGCCGTAATATATAAAAGTCATGTGCGCTCTCAGATGGATTACTGTTCACCTCTGTGGGGTGGAAGTGGAGTGGTTGCATTGAGGCAGTTGGACAAAATTCAAAATAAAGCTATTAGATTAATCAATAACCCTGCAATCACACAGGACCTTCCTACATTAGCCATACGAAGAAACGTTGCATCCCTTGCATTATTCTACAGATTTTCACATCAATTGTTCTGAGGAACTTGCTTCAATTGTGCCGCCTCTCCACATCTTTCCCCGTAGAACTAGGGCAGCTGAGAGCGCCCATGAATTTACACTTTCTCCTCCACAATGCAGAACTTCTGCTTATCAGAATTCATTTATCCCCAGAGCTACTACTCTTTGGAATTCACTTCCCTCGAATTGCTTTCCACAAACTTACAATCAACAAATGTTTAAATCCAGTTGTTACAAACATTTTATGAATGGAGGATGCCTTTAGGCACATGGACCTTTTTGTTTTATCTGTGTTTTTCCTTCCTCCGTTCATTGTCTCTTAAAAAAAAAAAAAAAAAAAATGCTGTACCTTTCACTCCCCTCCCTCTTCTCCTCACTCCACACACCTCCTCACATGCTGCACAGATCTCATCCTTAAACACCTTGCTCATCTCCTCCACTTCCTCCATAACTTCCAGGTCGAACCCACCTAGTCGTCTTTCCACTGCTCTCCTGTACTCCTCCCTGACTTCCTCCTCCTGCAACCTCTCCACCCTGCTCATCATTCCACCCTCCTCTCGCCTCCCTCCAGCTCTCCTCACCCACTTCTTTTGTATCCTAACCTTAGCTACCACTACATAATGATCAGACAGACCCCCTCCAATACCCCTATACACCCTAGCATCCATCACAGATTTCTTCATTCGTTCATCCACACATACATAATCAATCAATGACTTTCATTCCACCACTGTCTTATCCTTCATCGTCAACATCCGTTTCCACGTGTACCTGTGGATCATTCTGTGTCGGAAGAAGGTGTTGGCTATCCACAGCCTCCTCCCCACACATACGTCCACAAGTGCACTACAAAGGAAATCAAGCAACAACAGATCTAGTGACCCTTCTAGGCTGCTTGTCCTCCAAAACACTGAGGATCACGTGTCCAAACAGTGGTTTAGAGTGGGTAAGGGAACATTGGAAAGGGAACTACTGCCCTGCCACTAACATGGCAGGACTAGGAAGTTAGTAGGGGACATATGGGTTAGTAACTGAGGGGAGGATAAAATATAGTTATTCATTTACAAACGCAGTCAGTCGCGGGTTTGATGCGAGATATTTGTCTAGGCGGAATTTAAATGAATCAACGGTGCTGCAGTCTACGTCTCGGGGAAGCCCATTCCACAAGTTGACAACTCGATTGAAGAAGAAATTCTTAGATTCGTGTGAGTTAAAAGATTTACCAATAATTTTGCAACCGTTTCCCTGCGTGTAATTAGATTGGTCGATAGTGAAGTACTTACTACAGTTCATATTGTCGATGCCTTTGATGATTTTGAACACTTGAATTAAGTCACCTCTTAATCTGCGCTGGGTTAAAGGAAATAGATTTAATTCTCTAAGACGCTCTTCGTATGGTTTGTTCTTTAGGCTAGGTATCATTTTGGTAACTCTACGTTGAACTCGTTCTAGCTTGTTTATGTCTTTTTGGTAATAAGGGCACCAGCATTGAACGCAGTATTCCAGAAGAGGGCGGACTAAGGAATTGTAAAGGGTTAGGATTACGTCTTTGGATTTATGCTCAAATGATCTGCCTATAAAGCCAATTATTTTGTTTGCCTTCTTAACAACTTCTGAACATTGTTGACTCGGTTTTAGGTTACTCGATATTGTTACTCCCAGATCGGTTTCTCTGTTTACATTCTTAAGCTGAGTGCCATTCATCGAATAGTTTGCTTTCTCATTTAGGTATCCGATATGTAGTACTTTACATTTATCCGCATTGAAACTCATTTGCCAAATTTGGGCCCAATGTGACAATTTATCTAGATTGTGTTGCATATCGTCAACTTGATCTTTTGAGAGTACGCTATTTACAATTTTTGTATCGTCAGCAAATTTTGAGATTGTACAGGTGAGACCCTCATCTATGTCGTTGATGTAAATTAGAAAGAGAATTGGTCCTAGTACCGATCCTTGGGGTACCCCGCTACTTACATTGGTCCATTTACCATTCCCACTCACCTCTGATGGTACCCCCCACCCTCCCACCACTCCCTCAACTTTCCTATCACCCACCTTACCATTCATATCCCCAATCAGAAATATTCTTTCGTTCTTGTCAAACTTCTCCAGGCACGCCTCCACATTCATCCAGAACTCCTCTTTCTTTCTTTCAAGTATATCCTCTGTCGGGGCATACACGCATGCAATCAATACAATATTTTTAACATGAGGTTGCTTATAATAATTTGTACCTCTGCAGTTTCTCCATGGCTAACGAAAAAGGTCACATTCCTAAGAAGCCCCAACCAAAAAGGCCAAGCTTCTGTACAGAACAAATGCCACACCATTACCCTTATGGTGACCCATCAAATAATCAAAACAACCACACTTCTTAACCCAATTCCCGCGGGGCCCCTCATATGACGGAGACGATTTTCCGGCTATTTTGTAGCCTGTGAGCCAGGCCAGCTTTTGCAAGCAGCACGGATGGACGTCAGCCAGAGCCTACAGGCCCCGCCACGACACTGAGGTTTGTGTGAGAGAGAGTTCACTTTTGTGCAGCGTCACACATAGCGAAAACAGAAAATAATTGGTAATTATTAGCGATTTCTCCTAGGCCTATCGGATTTGGTAATTTTTAGCAATTTTGCCCTTCGTTTGCAAGATCCTTACAAGAAAACCAGACGTCGTACAGGGATGATTCAGGAGTAATTTGAAAGCTATTACCGTACTTTCACGAATACATAATTGTATTACGCTCTGGCTTTTGCTTATGCATGAAAATGAGCAGGGAATGAAGGCAATTTCGGGCAATTATGCCTACTCGTACAGGAGTCCTTGGAGCGGCTTCGGTCGCGCCGGGAATTTCCACACCTCACACCACACACTCACATCACACAGTTTTTCCTACACCGTGAAATGACTCTCCGGCTGTCATTTCTCGAAGACTTCTTCTAGCCGGAGACATTGAGAGCAACCCAGGACCCACCTACACATACATATGTCCAACTTGCTCAAAACCCATCGCTTCGAGTCGCCACACTAATGGTTCAGTTCTCTGCAATTCATGCAGGAACTGGACCCACTTCACCTGCACAACACTTGCCTCCAAGAAACACTACATGAACACCTGGACCTGTTCCTCATGCCCCTCCCTCTCCCAGTCAAATCCCTCGCCTAAAACCCGCCCACCTCTCCTCCCCAACCCACCTAACCTTCCCATATCATCCACTCCCCCCCCTAAAACCTGTCCACCTCTCCTCCCTAACCCACCTAACTTTCCCATACCATCCACATCCTCAACTCAACATACCACACCCCATCCTAATCCATTCCAACCCCCATCTGCTCCCCAATCCCCACCCCCAACTCACCCATCCCATCCCCCAGCCCCTCCCTCACCCCCACCCCATCCTCGTGCAGCAGCACCCAACATACATCGTGCACATAACATTAACATTCTCCAATTGAACATAGATGGCATCAACACAAAGAAACTCTCACACTTCATCAAACAACACAACATACACATTGCCATCTTACAAGAAACAAAACTCCGCACAACACAAAAAACACCCACATTTCATGGTTTCACCACCATCAGACAAGACCGGGCTGTTGGCGGAGGCGGTGGACTCATCACCCTGGTACACAAAGAAATATCATACATAGTTACCAGTGTACAAACCAAATCCCTCCTCCCCCCAAATGATAACACAACAGAAATACAATCAATTAAAATACGCACTGGCAACAACTCCAACATAACCATCATAAACACATACATCCCCTACAGTACCAAATGAATACAGACCACACTTACAACACATCACAAACACCCCACACATCATCCTGGGTGGTGACTTCAACGCCAAGACGTCGGCCTGGTTTGTCGACAACCCCGACACAGACAGAGGGCTGGTACTACAAAACCAAACTGTTAACCTCATCATCCTTAACGACATCCATCAACATACCCATATTCCTCACCAAGCCCTCTATAACCCATCATCTCCAGACATCACCTTTTGCTCCCCAGAACTCACCCCCACAACATCCTGGAGGGTGGTCAGAACCTTAGGCTCTGACCACCTCCCAATCATTATCACCACCAAAACCAGACTCACCCCAGCTAACCACAAACACACATACACCAATTATAAAAGACCTAACTGGGAAGCATTCACAAATGAGACAGAACAACACTTCACAACTCTAAACAGTACACCCATCACTAACATCAACAATGCTGTACACATACTCAATAAAACTATCCAAAACACTGACAAGAAACACATTCCAAGAGGTAACAGAAAACACAACCCCAACTTCACACCAGAAATTCAAAACCTCATCAGACAACGCAACATACTGAAACACTCCCCAGCACCCCACACACAAGACATCACACAACAAATCCAAGCACTCAACACCCAAACTAACAACAAAATACAAGAACAACAAAAACTAAATTGGAATAACTTCCTACAAACACTTGATCACAAAACAAACCCCAAAAAACTCTACAAAACACTAAACAGCATCACACTTTCCAACAGCAACACAACACAATCACATGCTGCAATCACAACAACAGACTCTACTCCTTCATGTAAACAACAAGCAAACACTCTCAACAATCACTTCTCACATGTCAGTCACCTAAAACCTCACAAAGACGACCGACGTGTCATCCATCATAAGAGACAATTCCCCACAGACCCTGACTATACACCCTTCACCAATCACCAGACAAAGCATATCATCAACAATCTCAAGCACTCACCCGCTTGTGGCCTAGACAACATAAGCAACATACACCTCAGACACCTGGGACCACAAGGCATACAAGCACTCACTAACATATCAAACTACAGCTATTCACACAACACAATACCAGACATTTGGAAGCATGGTATCATCACCACATTCCCCAAACCCAACAAAGACCCCACGCTACCCTCCTCGCACCGCCCCATCACACTCCTTTGCTCCCCCTCCAAAGTCATGGAACGCCTAGTGTTACAACTAATTACACCCGACCTACCCCTAGCTCCAACACAACATGGCTTTAGGCCACTGCACTCCACAAACACTCTTCTCACAGACCTTACACAAAGAGCTTTTGACGGCATCAACTCAGCTAGACCACCACACAGATCACTATTAGCCACACTCGACATTAGTAAAGCCTTCGATGCCATCCCCCGCCACAACCTAACAAACAAAATCTACAACACACACATGCACAACAACACAAAAAGGTGGCTGGCCAACTTCCTAGCAGGCAGATGTGCACACGTATCTTTTGCCGGTCAGTCATCTAAAATCAGAAACTTTCCAAACGGAGTCCCACAAGGATCCGTCCTATCGCCCGCACTCTTCAATCTGTACATGCACGATATAACTACACCCAATACGCCCCAAATAAACTTAGCCTCCTATGCAGATGACATAACACTCACATGCAGACACCATGACCCAAAATGAGCAACAGATCTCCTTCAACCCTATCTCAACACACTACATGGCTGGTGCACTACAAACAGACTTAATCTACCCCAGCCAAATCCACCGCAATCCTGCTCACAAGCTGGACAGGAGAACACAAATACATCCCTCAACTCACCATAAACAACACACCCCTAACACATACACACACACACAAAATCCTAGGAGTAACATATGATACTCATATGACATTCAAACAGCACACCACAAATATTAAAAAGAAATGACACCCAGACTTAACGCCCTCAGGTCACTTGCTCACACAAAATTTGGACACAACAAAGAAAATACCACCACAGTATATAAACAATACATAAGATCAGTGATCATGAGAGGCACTCAATTCCTGGCAGTAGCCTCCACGAACCAAGACCACCCACTAAACTACATGGCAACACACCCACAGACACCAAGAAATGTCAAAACAACACCCAGCACACGGTATCACACACAATTACTGTCCTCTCTCCCATCCCAAACCACCTTCCAGAAGCACATCCATACTCATATCTCTCGCCGATCCATCCACTCACTCACAGACAACACGCAGCTGCAAGCACGACCTCCCGAAATCCATCCTTCCGAATCCTCCCTTCCTCGCGAGGACAGAGTCCACCTGGCCAGGCTGAGATGCGGACACCATCCAGCTCTCCTGAGCTATCAGAAGAGACTGGATGACTCCGTTGTCGATGCCTGCCCGGGATGTAACACAGCACCCCATACCATTAAACACATAATAGAAGACTACATTTCACACAACCACTTACGCCAACAACACAATCTGCACGCAATGAGAGCTCTGTGGGAAAGCCCGATCGTGGCCATGGCCTTCCTCAGGGACTCGGGGCTGTTTGGCCAGGCAGCTTAGGGAACAACAACAACAACAACAACTCGTACAGGATTAATAGCTTTAACCAAAATGGTCACACTCCTTAATGGTCTAAGTGGCCATAGCCAAAATGGCTACACTATATTCCTTCTGTACTTTCTCCATGCCCGATGAGATACAGGATATTTTGATATATGTGGCACAGCCCTTGTATCCAACACAATACCCTGCGTGCAACCCCGCTCGAACCCCGCACAACGTTGCTTGCAACTTTAATTTTTATTATTATTATTATTTATTATTATTATACCTGTTATTCCTGTTCACCAGGGTGTCTATCGGATCAGCCCCTAGGTCCAGAGCAAGGGCAAGGCCCATAATTGAGTATTCATATTTTTATTTAGTTTATATATTTTTTTTTTGTATTCCTGTTCCCCAGGGTGTCTATGGGATCAGCCCGATCCCATAGACACCCTGGGGAACAGGAATACAAAAAATAAATACAAAATAAACTAAATAAAAATATAAATACTCAATTATGGGCCTTGCCCTTGCTCTAGACCTAGGGGCTGATCCGATAGACACCCTGGTGAACAGGAATAACAGGTATAATAATAATAAATAATAATAATAATACAAATAATAAAATAAACACAAAAATAATAAAAATAATAAATTAGTGGTGGAGGAGTGGTGGAGCTGGTGGTGGAGGAGTGGTGGAGCGGTGGTGGTTGTGGTAGAGCAGTGATGGAGATTGTGGTGGTGGAGCAGTGGTGGAGATTGTGGTGGGGGAGAAATGGTGGAGATTGTGGTGGTGGAGATGGTGGTGGTGTTGGACCAGGTGCGATTGACACCTACCGAAAGGGTTCATTTTCTGACCTGACCCACCGTCAGAAAAGGGACCCGACCCTATCGGTGTGTCAATACCAACTGATCAAACACCACCACCATCTCCACCATTGCTCCACCACCACAATCTCCACCACTGCTCCACCACCACAATCTCCACCACTGCTCTACCACAATCACCACCACCACCGCTCCTCCACCACCACCACCACCACCACTGCTCCACCACCAACACCACCTCCACCACTCCTGCTCCACCACTACCACCACTACGACCACCACCACCACCACCACCTCCACCTCCACCTCCACCTCCACCTACTCGTGGCGACAGAAATTTCGACTGTACTTACTCGGACACTGCTGACACTGCTGAGATTCCCTCGTGGCCACCAAGCCGTATATGTAGAGTGCTTTTGCCAATAAAAAACTTTCCTCCCAAGCACTTTCCACTAGTAAATTATCGAGCAAAAATGCACAGGGGGGAGCATGGCGACATATGCTCCACCAGTTATGAACGTTTTTTCACTAACAAACACTAATACAAGTAAGATACACTACTTGAACTGATAAATAGCAATATAATTCACTCAATATTATATGAAAGTGATACACAAACAAGCGAAACGTATAGGCAAAAACCATGGCCCCTCGTGGAGCCCACCATGGTCACGTACACCAGAAACGAGCATAACACATCACTAACATGGTTATTATTCCCTAAACAAGACTAACACAATAATCCATCGATAACCCAACGATATAGCACTTCGTTTGGATTATATTAGGGCGGAAATACCACCCAGGCTGGGCAAAATGAAGGCCTCTCGGTTTAAAGGGCCGTGCACACCCACCTAGTAGACTGGCTGCTGGGAAGTGACTTGAGCGTTTCTACCCCCGCGGGGCCCACACTGGGACGCCAGGGGGTTGCTAGATATTTCCACATGTAGATCTAACTTATGGAACTTACCAGCCAAAAGACTGGCTCAATAGCGTCATAAACTTATTTTCTGGCAATATAATAAGTCCATATGACGCGGTAGCGTCATATGAGTTTTTGGTTCACTCGGCCATATTTTTTTTTTTTTTTTTTTTTTTTTTTTTCTATATTCCAACTTACTTCCTCTCGGGCATAGGCTGAGAGCCTTAACATTCACCGCTTTACAATGAACAGTGAAGCCCGTGAGGTCTTGTTCCAGTCTAGGGAGTGAGACATGTGAAGCACGTAGAGTACAACGAGCACCTGCCATCTTGCCTTCACATGAGGCACGGTGCTCACTCATGGCCCGAAACGACCCCATCTCTGAAGCCACCTCGTTCCCGTGCTTCACTGTCTCAACCCCTACACTCAGACTCTCACACTTACACACACACAACGCCACCTGTTGAGCAGATAACTCACCAGGCATTGCACCCCTATAGCATATTTTGAATATGGGAATATTCATACAGTGCTATTTAATCAGGGAACAATGAGGGTATTTTATTGACGTTTCGGTGGGCTTGTGGTAATGCACTGATACTAGGTACAGCACAAATTCCATCCCAATAATATCTTCCCATTGATACATCGGGATTTGAACCCGGGACCTTTGGATTACCAGGCCAGTGGCAAGACCACTCCACCACACCTCCCCTACTTGTCAAACTGACTGGTCAAACTATGACGCGGTAGCATCATATGAGTCTGAAGGAGCTAATACAGGACAAATCCCGATGGACTGGAAAGAGGCGAACATAACAGCTATATTTAAGAAGGGAAAGAGAAATGACCCAGGAAATTATAGACCAGTCAGTTTGACAAGTGTTGTGTGTAAACTAATGGAAATGGTAATTAGAGGAGGAATAATGGAGCATATGAAATCAAACCAACTTTTCAGTGGGAGACAGTTCGGATTCTTGCCGGGGAGCTCAACGGTACTACAGCTAATTAAGGTGGTAGATGATTGGATGCAAATTCTGGAGGATGGTGATGTTATAGACGTGGTATATTGCGATTTTATGAAGGCCTTCGATAAGGTCCCACATAAAAGGTTAATAGAGAAAGTTAGAAGCTATTATATAGGGGAGAAATGTGTGAAATGGATAGAAACCTTCCTGAAAGATCGGAGACAGAGGGTACTGGTGAATGGAATAGGCTCGGGGTGGAGGGAAATTACAAGAGGGGTACCTCAGGAATCTGTGTTGGGACCACTATTGTTCGTTATATTTATCAACGACTTACCTGAAGTTATAACTAATGGAAGTGAGATATACCTGTATGCAGATGACACTAAGCTGTATAGAAGAGTGAGGAGTAAGGAAGATGTGGGTTTGCTTCAAGGAGATGTGGAGGGCATGAAGGGATGATCTGAACATTAGTTAATGCCTTTTCATCCAAAAAAATGCAAGTACATGCGGATTGGGACAAGCAAGAAAGACAAGGTAGGATTCAGTATGTATGAAGCGATGGAGGAAGTTAATGCAGAAAAGGATATAGGAGTAGTGATAGACAATAAGTTAAATTTCTCAGAACATTTAGCGGAAAAGATAAACAAAGCCAATATAATTGTAGGGCTGATAAGGAGGACATTTGTGTCACTTGACGAAGAAATATTCAGGAATCTCTATACAGCGCTGGTTAGGTCGCACCTGGAATATGCGAACCAGGTGTGGGCTCTGTGACGTCTACCAGCGTTGGCAGAATCGCCTTTCGTTAGGCACTAGCGTTCGCCAGGGACATCGAAATGGGCTACAGTTATCCGAGAATGTTGTTCTTTCTTTCCTAGTAATCACATTGTCACAGACAGTCCAGTGGTGGTCTTTGTTTTCGTCTGTGACAACGGGTTATATTTTATATCAACAGTAGTGATAATAGTACCAGCGTGGGAATGAGAGAGACTTTCAGAGCGAGAAGGTAGTGAGTGTCTGAGTCACGGGTGCATTCCTGCCTCTCGCTCGCCATTGGCCGGCGTGTCTGGCTGTGTCACGTGACACCTGCTGTCTTGTGACGTATCGGCCCGTGATTGGCCGACCATCGCGCCTTTGCGGGCTCCTGTGTAACTTTCCTCCTCCATGAGGGTCCCCAGGAGCTGTCCTCGTCAGGACAGGCTTGGCGCGCGTGCTTCAAACATCCCTTTGCATACTCTCTCCCGATCACCCCCTTTACCACTGTTTCTCTCACTCGATTCTCTCTTTCCATACTCCAACCTTTATTAACTGCACAAGACTCCCCTTGGGTTCTGCATACGGTTTTCATAGCCGGCCCATTGTATTGCATGCGCCGTCCTCAGAGATATTTACAAGTACTTAGAATAGGTTTGAGGGTTCTTAGTTAGTATAGGTTAAGAACTTTGTATGTCTCCATTATTGATTTAGTGTTTCTGCTCTTTTATTTAACCTCTGAAGTGCGCATGGGGGTAATTGGAAACGTCCCCCTGTGCTGACGTATTTGAGGTGTTTCCGCCACTAAAATATTCATTGTGCCATTAATAGCATTAATACTTATCCATATGCGCCATAAGCCTGGGTTGATTATAAAGGTATTAACCTGAAACAACAATAAAACGAGTGAAAACAGCGTTTGGATGGTCAAAATCGGAGATATAGCCCGCGAGTTGTATAATGTATGGGTGAGGCAATCTGCTTTCCCGCCAATTTCCCCCAAGGCCACTGAGACACCGTCGATCGATACTCTCTCTCTCTCTCTTGCACTCGCTTGCTATCAGTGATGACCACACCCTCCAATCGGATTTCTAATGTTAGCACGAAAATATACCTCAGAATAAGGGAATAACAGGGAAAATAGGTGATAACTGAAGGAGAGGAGGAAAGTGGGGAAGGAGGGGAGGTAGAGGACTGAGATTTTGCATGGCCCAGGGGCCAAAAAAAAAAAAAAAATAAATAAAAAAAAAAAAAAAAAAAAAAAAAAATTTTTTCGATGTCAAAAGTTGATTTTTATTTTCTCTGACTCTTAAGAGTCTCCCCGCAGTGCGCCGGGGGAACTCTTAAGAGTCTCCCCGCAGCTCCCGGGTTAATGCTAGACTGGGATAAGGTAACTGTAGCCATTGTCTCTGATGTGTGTACGGTTTGCCTATACCTACACGACTTCGACCGGTCCTGTGGTAGCCTGGGTTGTCTTTTCGGTTGCGTCCTTTGCGAGTGCAGCATTGTGTTGACTGAGGGTTTTGGTCTGTACCAGTTCCACACTTTGCTGCCTCTTTGCATGTCTTTAGAGGGTCACCAGGATAGAACCAGATACTTGTGATCTGGATCTATCAAGAGAGCCCCCTTGTCAATTAACGTAACTTAAAGGATGCAGTCTTAAGGACATCGCTAGGCTACGAGCCTGTCTTGCTCAACCCCAGTTCCTTACCTAGAGTATCCCAGCTAGACATTATTAATCGAGTAGACACTTGTTATTATTTAATATAAGCTCTTTGATATGTGCGCATTATTATTCACAGCATTTATTAGTCTAGGTTGTTGTTGAGCCGCACAACCATAGCAGACTGTTTCGTTGATGAGGAAGTACTTCTTTTAGTGTCGAGCATTGCTACCGTTGCGCATTTATAGCATTCTCGTGTCAGTTAACATTATATGTCTTATCTTTTAGTGTATTCGATTTACACGTGTGGTGTCCTGCCTCCTGCCTTTATATAGTTCAAGATTAGTACGAGCATCTTATGAGCATCAGACTTTCTTCAGAAGTTTCCAGGTCTATGCTGTAGGACTTCACTTTCTTTCAGATAGGAGTGAAGAGTTTATTGTTGTTTAGAGTAACTGTATTGAAGCATCTTTTTATTGTATTAAATCTTGCAGTGATTGAATTGATCTTTCCATAGATTCCATTTATGCATTTTAACGTAACTTGCATCTTGTTTGTTATCAGGCTATACCAGCGTAGGTTAGCCTGAAGTAGAGTACATTTATGCCCAGTTAAGGATACCCCGCTATCGCAGATTAACTCTGGAGGGTATAGGTGTTTTGTTCACCGGCATATAAGTTCGAGGGTTTGGATCTAGCATACCGTTGTTGCATAGTGCCCTATTACTAGTCCAATCATTAAGTCCCCTTGTTTTATTCGTAGTCCTGGTCGTAACAAATGGCGACCTTGCCTAGTATCTTATCTTAGTCGTCATAACAAATGGCGACCTTGCCTAGTATCTTATCTTAGTCGTCATAACAAATGGCAACCTTAGTCTAGGATTTAGTGAACTAAGAAATAATTGCAGGATTTTTGGACATTTGTTTTTGAGGAATATTTTGGACACGTTGGATTTTTTTTGGCAACGTAGTATAGCACTTGAGTTGTCTTCAAGCATTTTTTGAGTGAATAGTGCTACATGACAGTTTAGGTACTTTTTTTTTTTATAAACGTTGAGGATTTCTTGTGGACACTATGTCGAACGACGGATCAGTGCACAGTGAGGACACAGTACGGGAAGCAGGCGAGGAGGTGGAGAGAGTGGAGTTGTTAAGCGGCGTTCGGGTGGTGAACAATGAGGAGGATACTCGGATATTTTTGGAGGAGCCTGTGTCAGCGGATCGAGTGTCGGGGCTAGACCGGTACGGACTGCAGTGTGTAGCCACGGTCTTAGGGTTTCCCGGTACTAGCGGTTTGTCGAGAAGTGAGCTGGTTACCTGTGTGCTCGGTGGGGTGCATCGGGCTTCAGGTGGAGCGGGAGCTGGGGCACCTTCTGCCCAGCCCCCATTCCACTCGACTCCTACCATGGCGCCCCCTCGGGCTCCGGAGCCGGGTACGTTCCCGCAGGCCGATGCCCGCTGGCGGTTGGGTATGCCTCTAGGTGATTCACGGGGTGGGTCCCCAATAGTAGCACCCCCTCCTCAGGGTTTGTCTTCCGAGATGTTGTTTCGGCTCGAGCTCGCCAAACTTGAGCTCGAGCAGCGGCGGATTCAGGCTGAGGAGAGAAAGGCCATACGTGAGGCTGAGCTTCAGGTTGAGGCTATGAAGTACTGTGCAGACAGGGAGCTTGAGAAGTCTCGGGTGGAGTCGACAGGGCAGCGTCTCGATTCTGGGAATCGAGGTCTTGATCAGTCTTTATCGCACCTTCTTAAGTTAGTCCCTGCATTTGACGAGTCGGGTGTCACCGAGTTTTTCCTGTGTTTTGAGAAGAAGTGCCGGGAGCACCAATGGCCCGAGGTTAAGTGGGCAGCCCTTGTTTCCTCTAGGTTGGTTGGCAAAGGACTCAAGGCATATGATGCGTTGCCCTTGGAGTCTTGCATCGATTATGAGGTATTGAAGGAAGCTGTTCTGCAGGCGTACGAGTTACAACCAGAGACATATAGGTTGAAGTTTCGGGGTGTTACGAAGGGTCGTGAGTGCACTTTTCTAGAACATGCCCGGGAACTGTCTGATGCTTTGAGAAATTGGCTGAGGTCAGAGAAGGTAACGACGTTCGAAGAGCTTGAGCAGTTATTCCTTCTAGAGCAATTTTTTAAATGCACAGGCGGCGACCTGACTTTGAACCTCAAAGAGAAATGTCCTAAAACTCTACAAGAGGCAGCTGAGTTGGCTGACTTGAGATTATCGCTGATTCGTGGGTGCGGGTCTGCACAACGGACCGATGCAATTAACAAGGGGCGCAAGACTCCACCCCCCCGAGTCAGTGATGCAACATTTAATAACAAAAGTAAGAGCAATGATACTAATTTTGATCACAAACCAAAAACCGTCCCGTTTAAGAAAAGTCAGGGCCCTTCCCCACCTCAGGGGAAGTCCAAGGGTGAAGTAGAGTGTTTTAAGTGTCATAAAAATTGTCATTTGCACGTTCCTGCCCTAGTAACCAACCTACAGCAGTCGTGTCTTTGGCTAGCAACATTGGGGTGTCTCTGAGGTCTTCTGCATTTACCCGGGGTGATATGTCAGATGCGGGGGCACAGCCAGTGAAGGAGTGTCCGGAAGGCTCGAAACCTGTCCGCGATGCTTTTTGCGACCATAGAGGGCGTGGCTGCGTGAGTTGGGCTTGTTGCAAGCATGGGTTGGTGTTGTTGCGTGATACAGGTGCATCCCAGACTCTGATGAAAAACTTTACAAGTCAACCTATAAACGCGGCACGGGTAGTTGTGGTGCAGGGTATTAATGCTACATGGTCATACCCGTTGGTTCGAGTGGAGCTGGAGGTTGATGGTGTGACACGAGAGATAGATGTTGGAATCGTAGAGAAACTGCCAGTAGAGGGCGTCGACCTTCTTCTCGGCAACGACTTTGCGGTGCCTACTTCTGAGGTTCCACCCTTGTGACCCTTAGTCGTTGCCGAGAGGGCGGCCGACGTGAGTAGGGAGGGGCAGGAGTTGGTCGAGAGGTGTCAATTACAGCAGATGGCGTGTGTTGTCACCCGATCTCGTGCATCTAAGGTGTCACAGCCTATTCCTCAGTCTCTAGACCAGCGGAGGAACGGTCGGAAGGAGAAAGCTAAAGTTGGGAGAAGTTTTGTGAGTTTTGTCCAGCGGCTCTTCTTGGCGACTCAGTATTAGCACCAATGTTTAGGTCCGGAGTGGCCCCAGAACCTGTCACACTTGGTGAGGAGGTAGGGCGTGTGAAAACTCCGAGACAGCACCGTTACACACTTAAGCAAGATAGGATCGAACAGTCCAGTACCGGGGTGGCCATAAGTTGCTCCGGGAGCACCTAGATAAATTGGCTCCTTCGGATATCTGTCGGCTGCAGATAGATGATCCTGAGCTTCAGAAGTGTAGTAACGGTGCAATTGAACTTGAGGAGGACGGGGATGCAAAGCCGGGGGACTTCTTTCGTGTGGAGGGCATCTTGTACAGGCATTTTCTAGATCCCAGACGGAGTTGGGAGGGTGGGTCGAGAGTGGTTGACCAGTTGGTAGTGCCTAGTGTGTGCCGTGATAGCCTACTGAGGTTGGCGCATGATGTACCGTTGGCAGGGCATTTGGGTGTACGTAAGACGGTAGCAGCATTGGCGAAATTGTTTTGGTGGCTAGGTATGAAGGCACATGTGGCGTCATGGGTGGCAATGTGCAGTACCTGCCAGACAGTAGGTAAACCAAACCAGTGTATTCCCAAGGCTCCGTTACACCCTATTCCTGTAATCGGGCCACCATTCAGTAAGGTTATAATCGACATGGTTGGCCCTCTACCCCCTACTAGTGCAGGCAACAAGTACCTCCTCACAATCATGGATGTTGCCACTCGTTATCCGGATGCATACCCCATGCGAAATGGTACTGCTAAGACTGTTGTTCGTAACTTGCTGTTGTACTGTTCTAGGTACGGATACCCGCATGAATTGCAGTCAGACCAAGGGTTCAACTTTACTTCTAACCTTTTCAAACAGACCATGCAGCAGCACGGTATCAGTACAGTTGTCTCTTCAGCCTATCACCCAGAGAGTCAAGGGGTGTTGGAGAGGTGGCACTCGACTCTGAAAAGCATGCTGCATTGTTACTGTGTTGAGAGTGTCGAGGATTGGGATCTGGGGTTGCCCTATGTATTATTCGCTGCTCGGGAGGTACCTGGTGAAAGCCTAGGGTTCAGTCCCAATGAGTTAGTCTTCGGACATCAGGTCAGAGGCCCCCTCAACATGGTTAGAGAAATCTGGGAGGGCACAGCAAAACCATGTTCCATGTTAAAGTATGTCCTCGAGAGCAGAGAGAGAATGCTGAGAAGCCTAGAGTTGGCAGGTAGGAATTTGGTAGGGTCGCAAGCACTTATGAAGGACAGGTACGATGAGAAGACAAAACTCGGGAGTTTAACCTTAATAGCGGCGAGGATAAAGTGGACTATGTGGCGGCTCGACATAGTGGCAATTTCAGCACGTAATGTGGCTGAGAGAGAGGACAAGTGGTGAGAGACTAGCGATGACTGCTCCAGCCCGCGGCGAACCTACTGACACAAATCTCAGCTTCCCTCCTCCCTCTCTCTCACTCGCTACATCAGGTACCGTACCGAACCTGCTTTTGCACTCGCGTGCACGGAAGAAAACTATCCATCATACAAGGATCGTTATGGTGTCATTCGAAAGCTCTGTTTATGCCCTTTCAGGGATAGGTACTTGTTTTACGTTCTGGGTCTTATTTAGGCATGAAAATGATCACGTAAACAGCCCTATTTTAAAACACCCGCTGTGCGGTACATATAAATAAAACTCCGGAGTGTTAAGGTGGGGCAAGAGGTGTTGATTCTGTTACCTCTGCCAGGTCATCCGTTGTCTGCCAGTACGCTGGTCCTTATAAGGTGGTAAAAAAGATCTCTGACCTAGACTATCTTGTGGCTACTCCAGATAGGCGTAAAAAGAATCAGCTGTGCCATGTGAATCTGGTGAAAGAGTTTGTGAGGCGCCCCCCTGAGCCTCTCGCTGTCCCTGTGTTGAGCGGTCATGGAGGAGAAGGAGTGAGGGACAGTGAAGCCCAGGTGGAGGATAACTGGGAGTGTCATGTCTCTGCTGACCAGTGGGCGGGGAACTCCAGACAGGTGGCTGACGATGCTCTAGTGCACCTGCCTGAGCAACAGAGTGCAGCCGTGCAGCGCCTGTTTGCTTCATACCCCACTGTGTTTGCAGAGCATCCAGGCCTCACAACTCGAGTGGTGCATGACGTGGACGTGGGAGATCACCCCCCCCCCCCTTTAAATCAGTACCCTACAGAATTCCACCCATTAAACTCCCAGCCCTCAGAGCGGAATTAGAGTATATGTTGGAACGGGGGCTGATTGAGAAGGGGGCAGTTAGGTGGACATCTCCTGTCACTCTGCAGCCCAAGCCTGATGGGAAGGTTCGCTTCTGCATTGACTTTCGGAGATTGAACGGGTTGACTCCCACCAATGCTTATCCCCTTCCCCGTGTTGACGATAGTGTAGACAAGATCGGTAATGCACAGTTTCTAACTAAGGTAGACCTAGTGAAAGGCTACTGGCAGGTGTCCTTGTCTGAGCGGGCGAAGGGGGTATGTGGGTTTGTGGTTGATGGGAACACCTACCGTTGCAATGTGATGCCGTATGGCCTTAAAAATGCCCCAGCAACCTTCCAGAGTCTTATGAATGAGTTAGTAGCTGACATCCCTAACTGCACTGTCTACCTAGATGATGTTATAATCTACGATGACAACTTTGAGAGTCACTGTGAGCACATAGAAGCCTTGTTTCGGAAGCTCAGTGAGGCCAGCTTGGTGGTCAATCTGGGCAAGTGCGACTTTGTCCGGGCAACTGTGCAGTATCTTGGGTTTGTGGTAGGGTTGGGCCAGGTGTGCCCCCCCCAAAACAAGATACAGGCTATTAACCAGTTCACCAGGCCGTCCACCAAGCGGCAGATCATGAAATTTTTGGGCATGATCGGTTACTATCGCCGCTTCATTCGGGGTTATTCTACTGTGTTAGCTCCTCTGACAGATTTACTAGCAAAAGAGAAAAAGTTCAAGTGGGCACCTGAGTGTGAAAGGGCTTTTTCGCTGGTCAAGCACCTACTATGCACTCACCCAATCCTCAGGGCTCCTGACTTTGAAAGACCATTCCAGCTGGCAACAGATGCCAGCGGTGTAGGGGCTGGTGCCGTCTTAATGCAAACAGACGAGGAAGGTTTAGAGCATCCAGTCAGTTTCTTTTCCAAGAAGTTTAATTCCGCTCAGAAAAACTACTCTGTGGTGGAGAAAGAACTGCTGGCAATAGTGATGGCGCTCAGGCACTTTGAAGTATATGTTCCTGCCTAGTCATGGTGATTTACACCGACCACCACCCTCTTAAATTTCTGAACCAATTCCACAACCGGAATATGAGGCTGACACGTTGGTCACTCATGTTGCAAGAATACAATCTAGACATTCGCCATATTGCCGGTTGTGAGAATGTGATTGCAGACTGTTTGCCGAGGGTGGAGGATCCGGCGTAGATCACCACAGGTGTGTGGGTTTGAGTGGAGAAAAACCAGGCTTGCCCCTGTAGAGCAGCCGTCAAAAACAACATTAAAATTAAATAAAAAATCACATAAAAACTCTTTCTTTTTTATAGTTAATTGTAAGTTGCCAATGTTATAGCTAAAGTCCTAAGTTGAACCTGTCTTTCACTTAGTAGGTTGGGCTCTGTGAAGCTCGCTCAGGGAGCATAGCAGGCTAAATTATACTATTGTGTTTGGGAGGGGTTATAAGATTTTCTTTATGTTAATATGTTGTTTTATGTTAGAATTGAGCTTTGCATTTCATTTCTGGTGGAGTGGCTAGGTGTGGCGGGTCTTGTCGGCATTCTGCCTTGTCAGATATGGTGCTCGCCTAATGTTGAGCATCCCATATCTTGGGCGGGGTGTGACGTCTACCAGCGTTGGCAGAATCACCTCTCGTTAGCCACTAGCGTTCGCCAGGGACATCGAAATGGGCTACAGTTATCCGAGAATGTTGTTCTTTCTTTCCTAGTAATCGCATTGTCACAGACAGTCCAGTGGTGGTCTTTGTTTTCGTCTGTGACAACGGGTTATATTTTATATCAACAGTAGTGATAATAGTACCAGCGTGGGAATGAGAGAGACTTTCAGAGCGAGAAGGTAGTGAGTGTCTGAGTCACGGGTGCATTCCTGCCTCTCGCTCGCCATTGGCCGGCGTGTCTGGCTGTGTCACGTGACACCTGCTGTCTTGTGACGTATCGGCCCGTGATTGGCCGACCATCGCACCTTTGCGGTCTCATGTGTAACTTATCTCCTCCATGAGGGTCCCCAGGAGCTGTCCTCGTCAGGACAGGCTTGGCGCGCGTGCTTCTAACATCCCTTTGCATACTCTCTCCCGATCACCCCCTTTACCACTGTTTCTCTCACTCGATTCTCTCTTTCCATACTCTAACCTTTATTAACTGCACAACACTCCCCTTGGGTTCTGCATACGGTTTTCATAGCCGGCCCATTGTATTGCATGCGCCGTCCTCAGAGATATTTACATGTACTTAGAATAGGTTTGAGGGTTCTTAGTTAGTATAGGTTAAGAACTTTGTGTATCTCCATTATTGATTTAGTGTTTCTGCTCTTTTATTTAGTGCTAGACTGGGATAAGGTAACTGTAGTCGTTGTCTCCGATGTGTGTACGGTTTGCCTATACCTACACGACTTCGACCGGTCCTGTGGTAGCCTGGGTTGTCTTTTCGGTTGCGTCCTTTGCGATTGCAGCATTGTGTTGACTGAGGGTTTTGGCCTGTACCAGTTCCACACTTTGCTGCCTCTTTGCTTGTCTTTAGAGGGTCGCCAGGATAGAACCAGATACTTGTGATCTGGATCTATCAAGGGAGCCCCCTTGTCAATTAACGTAACTTAAAGGATGCAGTCTTAAGGACATCGCTAGGCTACGAGCCTGTCTTGCTCAACCCCAGTTCCTTACCTAGAGTATCCCAGCTAGACATTATTAATCGAGTAGACACTTGTTATTATTTAATATAAGCTCTTTGATATGTGCGCATTATTATTCACAGCATTTATTAGTCTAGGTTGTTGTTGAGCCGCACAACCATAGCAGACTGTTTCGTTGATGAGGAAGTACTTCTTTTAGTGTCGAGCATTGCTACCGTTGCGCATTTATAGCATTCTCGTGTCAGTTAACATTATATGTCCTATCTTTTAGTGTATTCGATTTACATGTGTGGTGTCCTGCCTCCTGCCTTTATATAGTTCAAGATTAGTACGAGCATCTTATGAGCATCAGACTTTCTTCAGAAGTTTCCAGGTCTATGCTGTAGGACTATACTTCACTTTCTTTCAGATAGGAGTGAAGAGTTTATTGTTGTTTAGAGTAACTGTATTGAAGCATCTTTTTATTGTATTAAATCTTGCAGTGATTTAATTGATCTTTCCATAGATTCCTTTTTATGCATTTTAACGTACCTTGCATCTTGTTTGTTATCAGGCTATACCAGTGTAGGTTAGCCTGAAGTAGAGTACATTTATGCCCAGTTAAGGATACCCTGCTATCGCAGATTAACTCCGGAGGGTATAGGTGTTTTGTTCGCCGGCATATAAGTTCGAGGGTTTGGATCTAGCATACCGTTGTTGCATAGTGCCCTAATACTAGTCCAATCATTAAGTGCCCTTGTTTTATTCGTAGTCCCGGTCGTAACAGCTCCATATATGGTAAAGGATATAGAAGCAGTGGAGAAAGTGCAGAGGAGAGCTAGCAAGCTAGTACCAACGTTGAAGAACGCGGGCTATGAGCAGAGGTTGAGGACACTGGGGCTTCCGACACTGGCATATAGGAGAAAGAGAGGGGATATGATAGAGACTTTTAAGATAGTGTCAGGAAAGCATGATGAGGATGTGTGTGAAGGTATCTTCTTGATGCGGGAGGGAACAAGAAGAGAGGACACTCTAAGAAAATTTACAAAGAAAGAAATAGGCTTGAAAAGGCAAAGAACTCATTTTGTGATAGAGTGGAAAATGAGTGGAACGTACTGCCCCAGTATGTAGTCGATTCCGAATCAATAAGGAAGTTTGAAAGTAATCTTGATAAAGCATGGGGAAGACAAGATTTGAAGTTTGATTATAAAGCAGAAATACAGAATAGTAAAAATGTTGCGTCTGCTACCGCCGCCGCCAACACCGTGAACGACCGCAGCAGTGCAAGTACTGGCACTGAGCTGGATACACAGGCCTAGTTTGCCTTTTTCCAGAGGATCTACTGTAAGAAACTGTAAGAAACACAAATGCTTGAAGATTATCGTTGGCGGATGGCTGGGCAGGGGAAAATTTAGGGATGGTCAGAGGGGATAGAGGCAAAGAAGAGTGCACTGGGGTTGGAATTTCATCGGGGGTCATTTTGGAAGGGTGCACAGGGTTTGATTTCTTAGGAGAATGGAGGGACTTATTTATGATAGGGTTAGGTGGAGGAATACATTTGTTTTCTTGGATAGGGGCTGGAGAGGTGGATAGGGGTTTCTTTTTTACTTTATTTTTTCTAGGGTTGGGCAGGGGACTCACAGGGTGTTTATACATGGCTGGGGGTGAGATTTTTACAGGAGCTTCATTTACTAAGGGGGAATGTGAGGGAGTGGATGAATGTGTGTGAACTGACCTTGGACTCGAGTTGTTGGTGGCGCCAGGTTGAGGAGGCGGCAGGGCAGGTGTTTGGTAGTGTGGTTTTAACATCTCCCGGATCGTATGGATGTCTTGTAGAAAGGAGGTCTGGCCATGGATCAGGAAATGATGCCAGATGTATAAGGGGAGGATCTTGAATAATGCTTGGAGAATTTGTTGTTCTTGATATTCTTGGGTTCGCGAGGGACATGCGAATCTGACGTGCTCATATACTTTGGCTATACTTTGGCTAGGGTGACGTCAGGGTGTCCTTCATAAACTACTTGGTCGAGTTGGCACATTTCTCTGATGGAGGGCATGTGTTCCTCGAAGGAGCCGTCAAGGTCGAGATGAGCGGTGATGTGGGATGGGAGGATGTTGAACAATGTGGTGAATAAATGTTCATTTTGTTGCTCGTCGTCTTGAGAGCTATACGTGGTTCTCACGTATCTGTAGAGTTGTATAAGGGTCACATTGATATCCCTTTCATACTTGATCTCGTTGATTTTTATTATTTTGGGGGCGACGAGGGAACCCAAAATTGGCCCTAGGACTTGGATCACGAGGGATCGAAACTGGTTCCAGGTAAGCTTTGGCGTTACCTGTTTAGCAATATGGGAAACGGCTTTTCCCAACTGCACAATGTGCAATAATGCAACAGCGATTTTCTCGCGGTCATTTTGAAGTGCCAGATCTAACACTGGCTTTACTATGTCTAAGTAAGTGGCGATATCATTCGTGTTTACATCATACTTGGGAATGTGAGTGTAATAGCGAGCTGCCATTTTTGCGAAGTTACCATGCTTCTATTGTTTGACAATATGTAATGCAATGAAATCTTCTATCCGAATCAAGAACCACCGCTGCCGCCAATGTTATGCCCTGATTTTATACAGGATTAACTTGGTATAGCTGAGTTCTGCAAGACTGGGTTATTGGATTTCATGCAAAATACATAAAGAGAATCAACAGAGGACATAGATAATCTCGAATAAATGGTTTGTAATACAGCTTTATTCTAAATAACATTCAGGTATAAGGTACGTAATAGAATTCATAATGAACAATAGATGTTGGAGCACTCAGGTAGGTTATTGGACTTATTACAATCTCCCAGCACTTATCGCGGATTTGGATAGAGACATACTTCCCACTTCCAACGTTCAGGCATTATTCTTTTGATCACGTTACTTCAACGATACGTAGGGTACACCAATCACACAGGTTAGGTATCTCGTTTTATTAACTCACTGGTAATATGACTCGCAATCAAAGATGAAAATAGAAGTAATATAGTTATTTCCCAAGAATTAACGTAAAGGGATAACCGTAGCTAGTTGCACTGGTCTGGTATGTTCACTTGTCTAGGTAATACTTAACCCGGGAGCTGCGGGGAGACTCTTAAGAGTTCCCCCGGCGCACTGCGGGTAGACTCTTAAGAGCAGAGACTTTGAACACGTACCAAAACCGCGCGTTTATAGCCAGGCGGCTGAAAATTGGTGTGGGTATAGTACTACATGTCAACTCTCGATACCACCCCGCCAAACGCTCGCCCCGCACTCGTGCAAGCACCACCGCGCCAGTAACCACGCACTAGTCATGGAGCCTACACGTCCCTCACGCTCGCTCCCTGATGACACAACCAGCCCTCCTTCTGGTGGTGTTAGCCGCCGTGGAAGGCAGAGGGTGGCTGCCAAAGACCCTAGCTACCAGTACGACACGCCCTACAGCTCAGAGGACGAATCACCAGCACCAAAAGCACGTAAAACACGTGCAAGCAGGGTAATGGCACAGAGGTCATTGGTCTTTCGGGACACTGCCACCATGACCCAGGCCACTGCAACAACCACTACCACCACCACTGCCACCACTGCCACCCCTGCCACCGGTACCAGCGACGCAGGAGGCCGCCCTAGGGCTGCATTACCTGCGGGGGCAGGAAAATGAAAGGCACGGGCGTAGGGAAAAGAACCCGTACGCCAGCCACAGTGCCCCTACCACCACCAACACCACCAGCCGCCCCTGGCCCGGCTGCCCCTGCCGCCCCTGCTGCCCCTGCCGCCCCTGCCGCCCCTGCCGCCCCTGCCCAAGGAACAGGGAAGGGGAAGGGGAAAGGGAGAGGGAAAGCGACTGGGAAAGCGACTGCTGGCCCTGGTGTCCCTGCCGGCCCTGCTGCCCCTGCCGCCCCTGCCCCTGCTGCCCCTGCCGCCCCTGCCGCCCCTGCCCAAGGAACAGAGAGAAGGGCGACAGGCACCACCATCATCTTGCCATCAAGGCCACGCACCACTGCTGCCCCTGCCGCCGCCGCCCCTGCCGCCGCCGCCGCCCCTGCCGCCGCCCCTGCCACCACCTCTGCTGTCCCTGTCCATAAGACTCCCGCACGTGCCAAAGTGACCCGGAAAACTCTTACACCATCTAAGTATGCCGCCCTGCTGTTTGATGGTGATTCGCAGGACATTGGCAGCCCGGGTTTCGACGACGAAGCCCTAGCACGGGACCAAGGGTGGGGGGATTTGGGAGTGGACAGTGGGAGTGAGTCCGACGTCGGTGACGAAAACGAGGAAGGGCATCGTCTGTCGAGTGAAGAGGAGGGTAATGATGATGAAGTGCTGTATCGCGACCATGGAAGCGATATTTCAGACGCAGAAGAAGACGCAGACGACATTCCGATCCCTGGCATGCCTTCGTTCGATTGGTCTGACGGGGTCAATTTTGTACCTGACGTGCCCCAGTTCAATCCTGGGACGTCAGGAACAACTGACGACTGGCCCTGTGATGATCAAGCGAACGAAAGCGACTTCTTCCTCGCTTTTTTCGACATGGAGGTAATGACGTACATCGTTGCCCAAACAAACGCCTACTACAGGTGGGTGTTTGGCAGATTGGACGTCCTTTCTCCAAAAGCGAGAATACGAGGCTGGGTGGATACGACTGTGGCAGAATTTCTGACGTTCTTTGCCTTGTTGTTCCTCATGCCTCTGATCAAGAAGCATGTGTTGCAACACTACTGGAAGCACGACCCTCTCATCGCCACCCCAACTTTCAATAAGTTCATGACTCGTGACAGATTTTTGTTGCTGCTAAGATTTATGCACTTTGCAGACAACGAAAATCCTAACAGGATTGACAGGATATGGAAAGTTCGGGAGGTGTTCACCATGTTGTTGGAGAGGTATAGGAAATACTTTTACCCCTTCCTCAATTTTGTGATTGATGAGTCGCTCGTGCTCTTCAAAGGACGTCTTGTTTTCAAGCAGTATATCCCCTTGAAGAGGCATAGGTTCGGAATCAAGCTCTTCGTGTTGTGCGACTGTGAAACTGGAATAGTGCTTGACATGATCGTGTATACAGGAACTGACATTGACGTACCGAAAGCCGCTGCCAATGACCCCATGGGCATGTCAGGTGCCATCGTCAGGAAAATGTTGGCACCTTACCTGGGCAAAGGCCACATCATCTACACTGACAACTGGTATACTTCTCCTGCTCTCTGCCAGTTTCTTTATGACAACCAAACGGGGTCATGTGGGACTGTCAGAAAGACAAGAAAGTTTATGCCAAAGTTCACAGGTGATGTCATTCCTCTCACAGATGCCTCCTCCAGTGACACACCTTCAGAAGACGACCTGGCCCAGGAACACCGCGAGAGGCATGTGCGAAGAAGGCGACGAAAGGGGCAGAAATACAAGCAGCTCGAGAAGTGTGGGAAACTGATAGCCCTGAAGTGGAAGGATAAGCGAGACGTCCACCTGCTTTCCACCGTCCACACAGGTGCCCAGGTGGATTCTGGCAAAATCCACTACCGAACCAGGAAGACAATCTACAAGCCCGACATGGTAGTGGACTACACCAAAAACATGCGCCTGGTGGACAAGTCTGACTGTCAGCTGTCAGGTGTTGAGTGTCTGAGGAAGACTGTGAAGTGGTATCACAAGCTCTTCCTCCACCTAGTTGACATAACGATGCTGAACGCCTACAACTTGTGGTTGGTGAAGAAGGATATGGCCCCAAACCAGAAGCTGAAATTCCGGGAGTTCGTGTACAACGTCTCCTACCAACTCCTGGAGAAGTATGCCACCACCACTCACAGACGTACGGCATGGCGTGGGGATCACGTTCCTGACCGCATCCAGCTGGGTGTCGAAAGACACTACACAACCAACACCGAGCTGATTGGCACTCGTCACAGGCAGGTGCAGTGCACCGTCTGCAGCTCCAGTGTGAGGAAACCCCATGTGACCAAAAGAGTCACCTCAATGTGCGCCGAGTGCAAAGTTGCACTCTGCCTGGGTGAGTGCTTCAGGGACTACCACACCTTCAAGAACTACTGAGTGTCGGCCCCTGCCCTGCCCTGGACTCGCCCCGTGCCCTGCCCTGGACTCGCCTCCTGCCCTGCCCTGCCCTGGACTCGCGCCCTACCTTACCTGACCTGACCTAATTGATCACGCTACCTCATAATGTAACATATATATTATATAATGTATAAGTTCCAAAGATGTCCCTGTGATATAGCTTTTACATTATATAATTGTATGTTTCATTATTTAGTTTATAAGTTTCAAAGATTTACATGTAATATGCCTTATTTTTTTAGTATATCAATATATATGTTTGTTATTAGCCTAAGTAATGTGTATATAATTATTTTCTTACCTCAAATGAATTGTACAAAAATAAATATGTTTCAATAAATCATGTCAAACCTACTATGATAATAAAATAAAACAATAAAAAAAGAAAAAAAGAAAACAAGGTCATGTCATTGTATTCTTACAATATGATATATTCTATGAATATTTCATATTGTTTGAATACAATGGCATGATCTTGTAAAAAAAAAAATTTATAAAATTGTTTCTAGACAATATAAAACCTTCCCCATAACCCCCTCCTGGATTCGATCCCACTACCCTACGACACTTTGAGTTTTCCAGTCCGCGACCTTACCAACCATGCCACAGGAGCTCATACCAAATATCACTCAAAACTTCGTGTCTACAATCGAAATGACAATATACAAAAAAAAATGAATTATCCCACCAATTTACGTTTGTAAATTGATGGGATTATCAATTATATCATGCCAAGGTTTATAATAGTTTGTCTCTGTCAAGAATTAGTAATTATATAACTTTATTCTGTCAAAAATTGCCCAAACACTCAGCAAAATTGCCCCTCTCAGTGTGACTCCACTCATTTTCACACGGTCAGGCGGTCACGAGGTGACCCTTGCCGCTCCTTGATTCTCCAGCTACAGCAGCTCTGTCTGGGAACAAAATTGGTATAAATACAATAATGGATAAAATACTCTTCACAAATACATTTGTATTGTATAATATTGTAAATAAAAATGAATAATAACTGTGTGGGTGTCGAAAATTGCTCAACCAGCTTTCTTATGTCTCGCCTACGCGCGTATATTGGATTATACATAGTCATGACTGTCATACAAATAATTGCAGTAGGTCTCGAATATACATTTAGATTGCATATTACTTCGAAATAAATAAGTAAACGTTTCTCTGGTGGCAATCTACCCTTTCGCAGGTGTAAGGAGACACCAGTCTATATTTAGCCCTCTATCACAACAGGCAATCTGCCTGTGTTGACTCAGCACCGTCGCTGGTGGTCTATAAATATAGTACTTTATTTACAGTCAATGGCCTACATGTTTCTGTGGTACTTCACATGTGTCTAAAATGCAATGTCTGCTTGCATAAAAATGCAATTCTGAAGTCCATTTATATGTACGACATACGCATGTCTCAGTTTCTCTCTCTCTCTCTCTCTCTCTCTCTCCATTCCTGACTCATGTTATTGTAGACCTGTTGATGGCAACGAACACCAGCCATCTGGTAGACATAAGGGTCAAAATACCAAACATCAATACGCCTGGGGCGCCTCCACAATTATCACTAAGCTGGTTATCTATCTAGAGATCTGCCTGACTTCCATCTCTCCACGACTCACTCACTCACTGCACCCCTGCATGCCTCCCTCCCACCCAACCACCCACCCCCAACCCCCCCTTTCAGGCTTCCGTCTGCTAGAAACACATTCACAATTTGCGTAAATATCGCATCAATTGGGCTATATGCGGTATATTCCTTGTTATATGGGACGCCTACATATGTACACGTCTTTATTATAGCATGAGAGTGCTCTAAATACAAGATTGACGTGATATTTATGGCGTAACACACCCTCTCCCCCTTTCATTCCCACCACAACTCACTCACACCTTGGTTCACGCATAGAAACTCATTGATAATGTGCGTAAATATCGCATGAATTGGTTTATATGCGGTATATATTTTGATATATGGCACGTATACATACGTACAAGTCTGTATTATAGCGTGACAGTGCTCTACGTACAAGATATACGTGATATGTATGGCGTAAACCACACTCTCAGCTCATAAATTGCCGCCAAACCTCCAACACATCTTCATTCCCGCCTAAATATTCTCTTATAATTCCCTTATATATTGCAATTTTTGGTCACTATGAGGCATATTCATTGTTATATGGGTGCCCTACACATGTATACATACTCTAAATAGCCTAAAAGGGCTCGAAAAAGGAGATATACGTGATAATACGCGGTAACCCACCCCCTCCTCCCTCTCCTTCTATCCCCTGCGCGCATAAATATTCGGCAGGGAAATCTCGCCGCTCGATGACAATCTAGCCGCGCGGTGCCATTCGCTCCACATTTTTCAACTACGGACCGTTCCCCTACCCCCCCCAGACATTTTTTGGGGGGTCAAATATATATGGGCCGATGCACGCAAACATTCCCTACACGATGATGTACTTTTTATCGAAATTGGCAATAGGTCCCAAAATCATCATAGGTGCGCACAGTCTTACCCTGTAGAAAACCCCCTGTGCGCCGCGGAGAGGTTAAGACCAAAATATCAGTGAGGGCGAATCAGGTTTCGGGTTAACAGTCACAATCACTTATTTCAGAATTGCTTTCACTCGAGCCGTAGTCCAATTAGTTAAGACTTATCTCTTTGGCGAGGTTAAACCTGATGGCAAAACAAATTACGGGATCAGTTCGCCTAAATTAAATTTCACTGATATATATTAACACACACTAGCATAATAATCACTTGCTTCCTAACATCAGAGAAACTTGAGACATAATCAAATACACTGAATGGTTGAGTTAGTAGTACCGTACACTGGCACTTTGAGAATTAACACTGGGGTAGAGTTTTCCTGGTTATCTTGAGTTGGTGATGCCGGGAGTTAACAGTTGCTCTGCGGCCGTCCAAATTGTCCGGTAGTGTAGAGAAGGGTTACAGATGGGCTACTTGTTTAGCCGGTTATGATGCCCCGATATGTTACTCTTGCTGGAGACCTTAAATTACACTGTTTCAGGTTCAACCGGAGTAACAATGAATCGGATTAACGTAAGACAGTCGGGAGAAGCGACTTTCTTATCTACCCTGGTCTTTATAAAAGGTTCAAGGGGCGCGGGCGGCTTTTCGCCTTTTAGTCAACAGGCAATTGTTGCCAAGGAGTTATTCTTGCAGAGTCCTCAATTAAGAGTTTCTCACATAATCCCTTCTAACATAAGATCTTTCTCTCCTAGATCAGTTATGAGTTATGATTGCTTGTAAACCCAAGTAGAAAAGGACACACTACAAGATGTTTATCAGACAATCAATAATTGGTGAATTCGTGGTTTGCAGAGATAATATTACCTTCGGAGCTCCCGATTGCAATAAAACACTCACAAGGGTTAATTCACTTCCTCACAGATTTACACAGACCACGCGGGCACCGAATGATCGAGAATCTTGAGGGGTGGAGCACAACTAGAGTTCAACTAGAGCGGCGCAGCCGTTACTTTGGTATCTTCTGATGAACTGGCCGAATGCTGCCTCTGTGGTATATTTATAGGCTTGGTCAAGGGGGTGTTCAGAATGTTCTAGAAGTCTGGATGTCGGGGTTGTGAAGGAGTTAATTTATTCTGGTTAACTTAGGGGGGAGGGGGGGTAGTGAGGGTGTCTTTATCTCGGCAATAGGTAGTCTGTAACATGATTGAGTATTGTGGACATCTGTACTCTAGTGCAAGCCACTATTAGAGTCGATTAGTGCAGGGTTTGTTCAAGGGAAGGGTACTACTTTGTTTGGCGCTATATGGGCCCAGGCAGGAAAACATTATTCATCAATTCACATAAGTATCCTTCTCTGGTCTAGCTGACATGCTATTCGGAATTTAGGATGGGTTAAAGGGGATTTTGGGTTTAGTTAAGGATGGGGTAGGATGGTATTTGGATAGGTATCTAGATTTGTAGTTTATAACCTGTTGGAAACTCACCTGTTGTCTGGCAAGAATTTGCTGGCTCACGCGGGTCATGGTAAATCTCCGCGGTTGGTGGGGTCCCCATGGGGTCGGGGGGGGGGGGGGGGGGGGGATGCCGCTCCCTGAATATGGTTATAGAGAGTTCTTACGTTAATTTTGTTGAGATATGAGTTCAGGTTGTCAGGAGGTATATTCCTAGTTAGGGTTGATCACTACATATAGTTTTCATGTACGAGGATCACTCGTGGGTGTTAAGAATAGTGGTTTTGTGAAAGTGCAAGTCAGTGGGAAAACTACTTTTTTAAGGGGGGCGAGAGGTGGTCGCCCTAGCCTCGCGCCGGCTATTGCTCTGGTTCAGGTTGTGAGTTGGGCTAGTAAGTTAGAGGATAGTTAAGGGGGGTACAAGGATAGGTCTTTACCTTCCATTTGTTGGGGCTAGTGAACGAACTGAGTCGGCATGTTATAACGTTCTTATGGCGTCTTTACAGGGGGAAGGTTGTGAATTGGAAGGGCTGTGGGGCAAGGCTAGGTCACTGCTGCGCTTGTGAACTTTGACAGTGACCCTTAATGCGCGGGATATAGGGGTGGCAGTGCCCTACGATAAAAAAACAGGTAGAGTGGTGTGTGCAGCGGTGCGTGAAGGAGAAAGTGACAGGGTGACCCAAAAGGTTTCGACTGAGCAAGGGGTCACGAAGTAAAGTAGAATCGTGTGTGTTGTACACTATAAGAGGTTGATTGACCAAAGACGTATAATAGGCGTGGAAAGAAATGGAAGAGAGGAACACAATGGCGGATAAGAGGTAATTATTCTAAGAATGAATGCATGCATGAATGACGGTATTAGAGCCGTCGTTATAATAAGATGATGGAACCTGGTGTTTATGCATGGGACACAACCCGACAAAAGGACCGTGCCGCTTTGTCGTATTGATATCGGTCGGGCAAAATTCTGGTTCATATTATATACTGTATATACTTAGTTACTAAAAAAGGGGACAGCTGAGCATGGGGTTACATCTATCTATACTCGTAATGGAGAGAGAGATACTAGGTAGCTTTCCTGCATCTCTCTTGATAATCGTATGCAGATTGGTCATAGTGAGCTTATCCGAATTAACAGGCCTAAATCAATACAATAACTGGCATAGGGTTATCGGGTGTATAGAGTCGTGGTTAAAGGTTGTTACATAATTCGAAATTAACTGATCTAACTCAACAGGCATAAATCAATACAAGACTAGCAAGAGACACATACACAAGGAAGGTTCTGTGGGGATATGCGGCTGCAAGACATAGTTAATTGACAGAAGAACAATGCAACGTGAGGTTATGGATAGATAAATTTCTAAAAATGGTGGAACGAAGATAGGTGTCTTTCCTTTCTACAAGTTCCCTAAATCATGTTAACATTAGGGAGTTGGTACATCAATAAAATAGCAATGTGGATCTCATTGAGTTATGGGGCTGTCTAGTGTAATTACATAATTAAATCTCGGAATTACTCCTAGGTATTTTGTATATTGAAATGGAGGTTGTATTATGAAGGTTGGGAATATGTATAGTTAGTGGATACAACAACGGAAGGTTAGGGACCTATAATTGCTAGAATTGGGGGACTATGATTGTTATATAACTAAATACAGGGCTGACGTAATCACGATCTGATTTGGTGTGAAATGGAAGCTAAGGTGTCTTTAGATCGCCTCGAACCTACACAATGAAAGTATTATAGCCTGTATGGTGGTTACATAATTAAATATACACTTGGTCAGTACATCAAGAATGTCAGGGGTTAAAGTAATGTGGTTTGTATACTAGAAGACTGTGATTGGAGAGACGTATAACATGTGGAATGAAGTGGAAGAGAGAGAGACCAAATCGGGGATGGAAATGGGACCGGGGATCTCGTTGGGGATGGGAGTTTCGCTCTCAGGAATTTCGTTCCTGGGGTATTTCACTAATTATAGGCTAAGCTCACTAATACCCTGGGGACCGACCTCACCAAAACGGTCAGAGGTCGGAAAACTGGGGGCTGCAGAGCGCCCACACCCGGCAGATCCCCCTCACACCCACCCATCTCGTCCATATGCCTATCTAATTTTATCTTAAAACTCCCTATCGTTCTTGATCCCCTTATATCACTTGGTAACCTAGTCCACTCATCTACAACTCTGTTACCAAACCAATATATATTTGCCTATATCTTTTCTGAAACGAAATTTATCTAATTTGAAACCATTTGTTCGAGTTCTTTTGCAATCACTGAGCTTTATTAAATTTTGATGTCTCCTTGAGTCCTTGAGTAGCAGTGCTCGCCTCACTTTCCCCTCTTCCGTCTCTGTTTGGGATCTATATTTTATTAATTTCACCACAACACCAAACACCTCCAATGAAATTAATGAAAGCATATATGTGATCCACCGGGATTCGAACCTGAGTTATCACACATAGATCGCAGCCTAGCTCTCTTATCTACAAACCCCCAACTAAAGATTAAGGTTTAATAGACAATTCTACCATCAACTCTCCTCTATGTGTATCGAATGCAGGCAACATTCATCATACACACACACATGAAGGAATATACAGTATACCCCATTCAGACCTGTTAAATCTTGGTCGTAGAAAGTGGAGGCTATGAGAGACAGTGAGAGTAAGTGTTACAAGGAGTAACACGGAATAGTATCTCAAAGACCTTGCGGTCCATTCCGGATAGATACTCAAAGTGGAAGGATAAACATTGTTTAACGCACTACACTCATTACAGTGTGTGGAACATACTATCTACTATCTTCGTGAACTGTTCTACTGAGGACACTGAGGACATTTATACAACTTCTGAGGGAAGTTTCTTCCATGTAGAACAGTTCTTATATGTGAAACAAGTGTTCACAAATACTAGTGCTGAACCATTTCAATTATAAATTCCAGCCATGGTTGCGTGTTGTATTCATATTGAGGCTAAACATTTAGCTATAATCCACATTGTCAAACCCATTATATATTTTAAAAACTTCAATGGCCTGAACTCGAAGTCTACGTGTTGAGAGAGAGAGAGAGAGAGAGAGAGAGAGAGAGAGACAGAAACCCCTACAGCCGAAATTGGTGTAACTCCCGTTGTATGTATGTCAGGAATATTGTGTCATATTGCTTTGATAGGTGTGAATAATCTGGTTAGGCTGTCTGATCATAGATGGCGTCGTTCATGAGAGCGAGTGTTGTGTGTGTGTGTGTGTGTGTATGCGTTGGTGAGTTTCAATTTTTGGATTTGATGCTTTACGAGACTATGTGATACTGTACAGGTATGCGTGCTAGTGTAGATTGATTCATTTGAACTTCAGATGGTTTGTTAGTGTAAGTGATAGTTGTATAATTAATTTCTTATTTTCTTTGAGTGGGTGTTCGGGGTATCGAATGTTAATTCAGTGTGTGTTTTGACTTTTATGAATTATTGAGAGGTGATTTGGTAGAGGACTTAATTCAGTCAGTCAGTACATTCCCAGCACACGAGGATTACAGTCTCTTCAGCTACTAGTGAGTGTTGGTGCTACATATAGTGAATTGCTTAAGAGTGAAGTATTAGTGATGGTGTCTGACCGTGATGATTTTCTTCTGTGATTGTATTTGTCAGTATCATAATACTTTACGTCTTTACGGTGTCAATTCCTAAGTGTTTTCTTTCTTTGCTTCCTAGCGGTGTAGCGTGTGTGTGCTGGGGGTCTGCCACCAGAGCTCTTACTTATGAATTTTGACCAGGATCTTGCCCATGATATATGCCAAGAATCTAACCTTAGTCCGGTCCTGATGTGGCCGTTTCGGTCTACCTGGTGCTTTGACCGAGTGGACCCATCCGTGTGCGAGTGTGGGCTGGTTCTGTTTGGTCTGAGGCGAGTGTATGACTTGGATGAGGGAGAGCGTTGGTTACTCTTCGAGCCCTGCAGCTGTTGACGGGTCCAGGATCGGCATACAAGTACAGTGTGGTGATGCCAAGTTGCCTTGTGGGAGCCCTCACGTATAGTTCTCGGGGCAGTACTGCAGTTTCTTAGCCTGTGTGTGCCCGGACAGCCAGGAGTTCAAGTCAACCAGTGAAGAGGGGGGGGGGGGACTTCTATATTCATCATTACCTTGCATTCCTTTTTGATACCTTAGCAGTAATGGCCTACTTTAGGACCCTCTCGTAGTCTACTTAAAGTTTTCATTCAAGTTGTCATTCATGTGTCTTTCAAGTTGTCATTCATGTAGTCCTACTTATTTGAAAGTTAATTAATTGACCACAAACTAATTAACCATAAGATATTCACCACTGCACCCTTCTTTATAATGCGAATGTCTTGTGTGAATTTGGGTGAATGGTGTGAATGTGTGTAAATGTTATGGGTTTCTTTTTTCATTGCTTGTAATATATATATTTTATAATATACTTTTGAGGTTATGTATTTTCTATCACTAATCCTTATCTTATGTAGGCTAAGAGAATGAGTTTTTAATTTATCGAGTGTATATCAAGTTACTCTGAAATCACGGAACCTACCTAGAATATCAAAAGTGATTTCCTTTACAGTGGCGCCGTGTGTAGGATACTCGTTCTCTTATCCTGGGATTAGTATATTGTATGTTAAGAGCTCTGGTTGGTGTTTAATTATATCTTCTTTTTTTTAGGAGCTGTTGTCCCATCAATGTGCTGGGGGTGTCCTGCTGAATGAGTTTGAGTTTCTTTGTGATTAGTATTATCCCTTCTAGCCATGAGTGGAATATCGGATATACTTAAGGAGGCTAAATCATTAGGTGTGACTGGAGAGGATGCTATTTTTAAACTTATAACTTTAGCAGATGAGAGGGTTGAGAGAGCAGCTAAGAGAGTCCGAGAGAAGGAGGAGAGGGAGAGAGAGAGAGAGAGAGCGTGAGGAGAGAGCGTGAGAGAGTGAGGCGAGAGAGTGAGGCGAAAGAGAAAGCTCGTGCTCATGAATTATCTCTAGCTAAGCTTAAAATCCCAGATCAGAATAGGGCTGGCATAATTCCTGACACTAACCCCTCTAGGACTGTAGGTGATTCAGGTAAGGCCCGCATTCCTCCATTTTCGGATGGTGACGACATTGATTCTTACCTCCTTAGATTTGAGAAGGTAGCCAAGTTCTATGGTTGGCGAGAGACAGACTATCCACTTCACCTCGGAACCCTTCTGCGAGGTAAGGCACTGAAGGTATATGTAAGTTTACCCCCTGATGTCGCAGATGACTAAGAGGCGCTCAAGAAGGCCCTACTTCAAGCGTTTCAGGTTGATGCTCATACCTACAGGAAGTTGTTCAGGTCCATGAAGGCGCAGGGAGACTAGCCAGATGTCCAATTCCTTGCCAGACTGGAACAGGTATTTGGTAGGTGGCTAGTTTTGTCTGACTTAGAGAAAACCTATGAGCAGTTACATGACTTTGTAATCAAAGATCAGTTTTTAGCTAGCTGTACTCCTGATTTGCGAGTATTCTTGAACGAACGAGGAGCTAACACTAATACCGATGTTGCCAAAGCGGCAGACTTGCATAGGAATGCTCATTATACACGAAAGGGCAACCCAAAGTCTTCATTAACTAGAACTGAGGATAGGAAGGGTAGTAAGTACTAAGACAAAGTTGAGAAATCCTCTGATACTGGGGAATCTAAGACATACTCACACAGGCCCAGGATTAAATGTTTTATCTGTGGCGGCGATCATGTCAAGGCACAGTGCCCCCATAGACAAGTTGGTGATTCAGGGAAAGTTGCCAAGGTTAACTTTGTGTTTGATTCCAGATTGAAACTTCCTGGTACCATAATTGATCCTTGTGGTATGGTTGGCGATAGGAAGGTCGAGGTCACTCTTGATAAATGTTGCTCCACAGTAATTGTGCATCCTAAGTTTATTTCAGGAAAGGTGCCTTCGGAGACAAAGTGTACTGTGTATGACTTCCTTGGTAAGCCTCCTCAATTTCCTACAATGGATGTAACTATTAAAAGTAAATTATTTTCAGGAAAAGTTAATGCTGTAATTGCTCCAATCAGATTCACAGATGTACTCCTTGGTACAGTTCCTGGTGTATCAGTACCTCCCTTCATAGTAGGGGATAAGGAAGCCGATGGTGGTGCAGAGGTTGCTGCAGTTACTACCAGGGCTGGAGCCAAGAGAGAGGTAGGTAAGTCACATAGACCTTTAGCTACTAACACAGACTTCAATGTTGATCCAGGATCTTTTCTGAAAGCCCAGGCAGAATATAAGACGCTGAAACCGCTGTGGCAGAATGCGGAAGCTGAGAAGAAGATTAGCCACAGAGGTAGGGCAGTCAGGTATGAGGTAATAGATAAATTGCTTTACAGAGTCTGCTTGGAGAGTAAAAGTCTTGAAGAAAAAGGGAATAAACAACTTGTTGTTCCAAAGGTGTACAGAAATAAAGTCCTACATCTAGCCCATGATGGTTTGCTGGCTGGACACTTTTCTCACCGGAAAACTGCTGGGAAGGTTTACCAGAAGTTCTTCTGGCCTGGTGCGGGCGCTGACATAGAGAGGTTCTGCCGGTCATGTGAGGTACAGTATGTCAAAAGTTCACCCACAAAGGTAGAGTCAAACCAGTGCCCCTTTCTAAGATGCCCGTAGTTTCAGAACCCTTTTCAAAAGTTGCAATTGACATAGTGGGTCCAATTGCCCCTAGGTCTAAAAGAGGTCATAAGTACATCCTCACCTTAATAGATTGTGCAACTAGGTTCCCTGAAGCTGTACCCCTAAGGAATATCGATACTGTCACTGTAGCAGAGAGCCTTGTAGAAATATTTGCCAGAGTGGGAATCCCTAAAGAGATTCTATCAGATAATGGTAGCCAGTTCAAATCAGGTTTGATGTCCGAGATCAATAAACTACGATCAGTCAAGGCAGTCCACTCAAGTCCATACCATGCCCAGAGTAATGGATGCATTGAGAGGCTTAACGGTGCCCTTAAATCCATGTTAAAGAAAACCTGTTATGATCATCCTGAGGATTGGGACAGATATATTCCAGCTGTGCTATTTGCCTATAGGGAAGTACCTAATGATTCTCTCAAATTTTCACCCTTTGAGCTTCTCTATGGCAGGAATGTGAGGTCCATTGAGCATATTGCATGACCTTTGGGCTAACAAACAGCTTGACGAGGAGATTAGAAATTCTTACCATGTCCTTGATTTAAGAAACGGGCTGGAGAAGTTGGCAGAGTTGGCAGTCACCCACTCAGAAGCTAGTAGTGATCAATATAAGATGTACTTTGACCGGAAGTGTAAGACGAGGAAGCTGAAGGTTGGTGATGAGGTACTGTTGCTGCTGCCTACTAATAATAACAAACTGTTGATGCAATGGAAAGGTCCCTATGCTGTGCTACAGATAAAGAACAATGTTGATTATGTCATTGATGTGAGGGGTAAATCCAGGTTGTATCCCATCAACATGCTCAAGAGGTTTTACAAGAGAAAGAAGGATGATGATAATGTTGCTGTAGTTTCACAGGCTATTGTTTCTTCTCCAGAATTCTTCTGTAATGCAGTGGCTACAGGTATTGTGGAGGCGAATGATGATGAGGAGAATGTTGACTATTCTAGTATACCTCTTTGCAACCTTGGTCAGAACTCTGACATTAATATCAATCTTGATCTTTCAGAGTCCCAGAAAGCAGATCTCGAGGCCATACTGGATCAGTTTCCAGATGTTGTATCGGGTATCCCAGGTAGAACAGAGTCTGCAGTGCATCGTATCGGACTAACTTCTCAGGTACCAGTCCGTAAGAAACCTTACCCTATGCCTAAGCATCTCCAGAAAGTATTTGATGATGAGGTTCAAAGGATGCTGGATCTTGGAGTTATAGAGCCTTCAGACTCGCCATACTGTTCACCTGTTGTGCTAGTGAAGGGAAATGATTCTTACAGGTTGTGCATTGATTTTAGGGCTTTGAATGACATAACTGTGTTCGATGCAGAGCCTATGCCCCACAGAGATGATTACCTTACTGAATTTGTTGATGACCAGTATATCTCCGAATTAGATATGAATAAGGGTTACTGGCAAATTCCCTTGGACCTTGATTCGAAGATATGTACTGCGTTTGCTACAACGCAAGGAAGTGTTTCTTGGGGTTTCCATCCATCACGTGTCTAGGCTATTCTTTGGGAGAGAATAAGTTGTCACCCTTTGGGGATAGAGTGAATGCCATTCAAGAGTTAACCTTACCTGCTAGTAAGTCACAACTGCAATCCTTCATGGGTACTATGAACTTCTATAGGCAGTTTGTTCCCAATTTTGCAGATCTTGCTAGTCCTTTAACAGATATGCTTAGGAAAGGATGTCCTAATAAACTGCAATGGACACTTGAGCTGGAGGAACGGTTCCGTTCCCTGAAGAAAACTCTGGTTAACCAGCCTATTCTGAGGCTACCTAACTTAGAAAATACTTTTTATCTCAGGATGATGCCAGCGGTGAAGGTCTGGGAGCTGCCCTTCTGCAGGAGGCTGATGGAGTGCTGATGCCTGTCTGCTATGCGAGTCGTAAGCTACTCGACAGGGAAAAAAATTATTCTGCTATTGAGCGTGAGGGTTTAGCTGTGGTGTGGAGTATAGAACACTTCCGTAAGTATTTGTATGGTACAAAGTTCATCCTGCAAACTGATCATCAGCCACTGACCTATATTAAAAAACCTGCGGAATTCTAACAACGGGTTAATGAGGTGGGCCCTGGTTCTTCAGTCCTATGCCTTCAGAGTAGAGTACATAAAGGGTAAGGATAATGTCTTTGCAGACCTTCTTAGCAGATCCTAGGTCATGATTCACATCCCATCTAAGGAATACTTAAATACCTGATTTTATTTATATTCCATGTAATCTAGTTGGTGAGGGGGTACTGCCAGGAATATTGTGTCGTATTGCTTTGATAGGTGTAAATAATCTGGTTAGGCTGTCTGATCATAGAGGCGTCGTTCATGAGAGCGAGTGTTGTGTGTGTGTGTGTGTGTGTATGCGTTGGAGAGTTTCAATTTTGGATTTGATGCTTTACGAGACTATGTGATACTGTACAGGTATGCGTGCTAGTGTAGATTGATTCATTTGAGCTTCAGATGGTTTGTTAGTGTAAGTGATGGTTGTATAATTAATTTCTTATTTTCTTTGAGTGGGTGTTCGGGGTATCGAATGTTAATTCAGTGTGTTTTGACTTTTATGAATTATTGAGAGGTGATTTGGTAGAGGACTTAATTCAGTCAGTCGGTACATCCCCAGCACACGAGGATTACAGTCTCTTCAGCTACTAGTGAGTGTTGGTGCTACATAGGTGTGGTGGGAGGTGTGGTGGAGTGGTCTTGCCACTGGCCTGGTAATCCAAAGGTCCCGGGTTCAAATCCCGATGTATCAATGGGAAGATATTATTGGGATGGAATTTGTGCTGTACCTAGTATCAGTGCATTACCACAAGCCCACCGAAACGTCAATAAAATACCCTCATTGTTCCCTGATTAAATAGCACTGTATGAATATTCCCATATTCAAAATATGCTATAGGGGTGCAATGCCTGGTGAGTTATCTGCTCAACAGGTGGCGTTGTGTGTGTGTAAGTGTGAGAGTCCGAGTGTAGGGGGTGAGACTGTGAAGCACGGGAACGAGGTGGCTTCAGAGATGGGGTCATTTCGGGCCAGGAGTGAGCACCGTGCCTCATGTGAAGGCAAGATGGCAGGTGCTCGTTGTGCTCTACGTGCTTCACATGTCTCACTCCCTAGACTGGAACAAGACTTCACGGGCTTCACTGTGCATTGTAAAGTGGTGAATGTTAAGGCTCTCCGCCTATGCCCGAGAGGAAGTAAGCTGGAATATAGAAAAAAAAAAAAAAAAAAAAAAAAAAAAAAAATATAGTGAATTGCTTAAGAGTGAAGTATAAGTGATGGTGTCTGACAGTGATGATTTTCTAATGTGATTGTATTTGTCAGTATCATAATACTTTAAGTCTTTACGGTGTCAATTCCTAAGTGTTTTCTTTCTTTGCTTCCTAGCGGTGTAGCGTGTGTGCTGGGGGTCTGCCACCAGAGCTCTTACTTATGAATTTTGACCAGGATCTTGCCCATGATATATGCCAAGAATCTAACCTTAGTCCGGTCCTGATGTGGCCGTTTCGGTCTACCTGGTGCTTTGACCGAGTGGACCCATCCGTGTGCGAGTGTGGGCTGGTTCTGTTTGGTCTGAGGCGAGTGTATGACTTGGATGAGGGAGAGCGTTGGTTACTCTTCGAGCCCTGCAGCTGTTGACGGGTCCAGGATCGGCATACAAGTACAGTGTGGTGATGCCAAGTTGCCTTGTGGGAGCCCTCCCGTATAGTTCTCGGGGCAGTACTGCAGTTTCTCAGCCTGTGTGTGCCCGGACAGCCAGGAGTTCAAGTCAACCAGTGAAGAGGAGGGGGACTTCTATATTCATCATTCCCTTGCATTCCCTCTGGAGACCTAAACCGTATTAGCCTACCTTAGGACAGCCAGGAGTTCAAGTCAACCAGTGAAGAGGGGGGGGGGGGGACTTCTATATTCATCATTACCTTGCATTCCTTTTTGAGACCTTAGCAGTAATGGCCTACTTTAGGACTCTCTTGTAGTCTACTTAAAGTTGTCTTTCAAGTTGTCATTCATGTGTCTTTCAAGTTGTCATTCATGTGTCTTTCAAGTTGTCATTCATGTAGTCATACTTATTTGAAAGTTAATTAATTGACCACAAACTAATTAACCCTAAGATATTCACCACTGCACCCTTCTTTATAATGCGAATGTCTTGTAGTGTGAATTTGGGTGAATGGTGTGAATGTGTGTAAATGTTATGAGTTTCTTTTTCATTACTTGTAATATATATATTTTATAATATAATTTTGAAGTTATGTATTTTCTATCACTAATCCTTATCTTATGTAGGCTAAGAGAATGAGTTGTTAATTTATCGAGTGTATATCAAGTTACTCTGGAATCACGGAACCTACCTAGAATATCAAAAGTGATTTCCTTTACAATGTATAGAGACTCATTTTGAGAATACAATTATATATTGTATTAAATTCCTAATAAATTTTAAATGATGGCCACTGTAAGAGTGTGCAATGATGGTTAACCTATAATGGACAAGACATGAGAACATGCGTTGCTAATCACTAACTAGCAGCCAGAGGAGGATGGAAGAGTTGGGGATAGTTTGGGGGAGGAAGGTGGGGTAGACTTGGACACGACTTCCCCCCCCCCCCCCCCTTCCACCTACCCAGGGTGGAGGAGGGGAAGGAAGGCTCCACCCCTGAGCAGCTTTTAGTCAAGTAAAGTCAAATTGAGTAGTGACAGGGGGTTAGGGGGAAGTGGGGATAGGACAAGAATAGTTGGATGAAGTGAATTTTAGCAGGAGAAAAAGGTGTCTAGGCTTAACTGGAGCTGCCTGAGGGTTTTCCTGATTTAGCTGCTAAAGAGACTGGCCAGGGCAAGGTCGACAGGGGCGCGTTGGGGGTGACTCCTTGCTGGCTTGGGTATCATCTGCCATGTCATTCCGAAATGTCTGTTCCGGGGGGGGGGGGGGGGGGGGGTTGTGAGCCTCCTGGATTTGATTTGTTTTAGTCATGCTTTTAGTACGCGTGGGGGTACCTATATGAATTTCTTCATTCACTTGTCCACAAGCTATTTATTAGAAAACCAGGAAGAAATCGCATGGTGTGCCCACTGGGATTGTAGGTGTTTTACGATGTTTGGTGTGGTTGAACCAAATAGGGTCGTCCTTTTGGTTAGTTAGGATTAAATGCTCATTTCCTCTCTAATGTCTTCCATCTATCCCTCCTTTGCATCTTAAATCTACCTTCAACCTTTCTCTTTTGGAAGTTCTCTCTAGATACCATGAAAACACTTCCGAACGATACCCCCCCCCCCGATACATGCCACTCAATTATAATCAAAACCAGTCTCTATCCCCCACCACTATCATCGACACCGTAAACACACACCATTACAACCAGTAGCTCAACCACAACACCATCACCATTATATTATCACCAACACTACTCCCCACACTATCACCCCACCTATTACTATCCTCGCTGTGACCACCATTATACTATCCCCACTACCCTTTCCCCCCTGCCCCTACCACCAGCAGCTGCGTCTGATGAACTCTTATTGAATACCAGGCATCATCTCCCGGCCCCCAAAGAGCCTCGTAAGTAAGTCGGCTCACAACAGCCTGGCTATCGCCCTTTCACGGATACATAATTGTATTACGCTCTGGCTTTTCTTTATGCATGAAAAAGAGCATGGAATGAAGCTCGTTTAGGGTAAATCTGCCCGCTTGGCAGGTAGTAGTGTTACAAAACTACCCGATAGTTGAGGGTTTAACTAAGTATTACCTTTGCAAATTACATCACAACCATTCACTATATCCCTTTAGCATTGAGTCCCTATAAGTTAAGTCTAAGAAATAACTTTAACATAGTCTCACTGAAACTAAAGGAAGTAAGCACCTCCACCTAGGTAATGTTCTTAAGGCTGAAAAGTCCGGAACATACAACTGAAGTGGTAACTGCCTCCCCCTCCCCCTCGAGACTACAACGAGCCCTGTTGTGTTCCCTCTGACGTCCGGATATTGGATTCCTGATTGTGAGAGGCAGCTCCCCCTGAAGTCCAGACAAGCCGAATCTACGTTCCACGTCGGCCAGACTTACTCTCGAGCTACTACCTTCCTAACCTACCCTAAGTGTATCTGAGTGTCTTACGTTGTGATTATTTTTGTGAAGGTAAGGTAAAATATGTGAATATTAGTTCTAATTTCTATATAGATTTGTGCCCAAGATCGTTATTAATTGAGTATGTGTTAATCCTTCAGAGACCATATATAGTATTGTATAGATCTGTGCCCAAGATCTAGTGTTAACTCATATTTAAAACTCCTAAAGTGTACTACACATACGTCACATACCTGTGTAAATTAATAACCTAGCCGAATACTCACAGATTTTCCTTGTGTATGTCCATTCTATTTATGTATGTAACCAGTTGAACTTGAAGTGTATACTGTGTATCTATTCCCTTCTTAAATATCACTTTTACCTAGAACCTACGCTCAATTTCATAATTTAGTTAATCTCCCTCATTCTTTAGAAGAAATATTATTGATGATAATCATAATTTAAATCGGTACGATTTTAGTTACTGGACACCTATTTGACAGGTACTGTCAAGGATTTAATACATATTTGTTTCCGGTTTCCACGCATCCAACACAAAGCTACACCTTTTTCTGGTCCGGTAATAGTGTTGAAAACGATATAATCACTTTTTAATTGTGGTTTTTGACGAGAATAAAACATCGCGTTTGTGCCGAAAATCGGCGGCGGGAGTCCGTCGTCGCTTCGGATCGTAGCGGTTTGTTTACCCAGGACGCTCGAGATACACAGTAGATATATATTATTATCATGGGTTTATTCTATGTGTATGTGTGTCTGTATCTGATTGCATATTTCCACAATAATACTATCCTAAATTCATGTTCATTGTTATGTTATTCTTAGACCTTACTGTGCTATAAATGTATTCAATTTTTTACTTCCTATTCCTTATAATAGTTAAGTTAAGTTTCAGCTCACAGTTTAGGTCTAGATATATTCGTGAATTTCATATCAACCGTATTATGTCTAAGTATGTTGATTCGCATACTATTCACACATAATAGTTAAGGAATCTATTGATCTATTTCTATGCCATTGAATAAATAAGAGTGTATCATTATCTGTGTGTATTTATTGTGTTCATTAAAACCTGATTGAGTACCTAATTGTGAATCCGAACATGTTAGATGTGTTCCTGTTGAGGATATATGGAGTCTAAAAGTCCATAATTGGATTTGAGTAAAGACCATAATAAAGCTAAGTTGTATTACAACCCGGCATAACACTATCCATCACTATCAACCTTTAAAGTAAGTCAACTCTTATAATTTTTAGGTAATTTATACTTTGTTTACTCTAGTCTTCTTAGAAGACAGACATATTGGTAGTTTGCGTCTTGGTCTTTGTTACCTGTTGAGGTTTTTGCTCCTTCTTCGCACTGTCCCATTGAGATCTGGACTGACAGAGGATATGGTAGTGTCTGTTACGACAGAATTTGCAGTTACGGATGTCAGAGTTCACAAAAACCATTGCTCCCATGTGCTGAGGATAAGCACCCGGTGCAAAGGTCGAGTTGTTTTGCGCGTTTAACTTTCAGAGCACTGGTTTTGTACTTCAGACACTTAAACCACTGTGCCCCTTCGCACAACTTGCAACCCTTCCTTCGCACCGAGGCCTCCTGCACCGCAAAGGATGCGGAAGCAACTAAGTCCGATCTGCCACACTTTCCATACTAAAAACCTCTGTCTGGTAAGCCTGGACAAACTTTTCTAGGTCCAGACCATCTTCACCTAAGGTTCTTTTTAAAGTTTCCTTTAGTGGGGATGGCAATTTATTCATGAGAATTACAACACTAGCTTCATGAAGGGTACTTTTAGGGTCTCTATTGACCTCAGTGTACTTTCAAAACTAGCATAGAATCCTTTTAGTTCCTCGACATTGTAAGAGGGAGGATTCAAAGTAGTAAGGTTAGTTATGTGTGCCGCCTTAATCCTATCCCTGTGCCCATAGGTTTTCTGTAGAAGGGCAACCGCTGTTTGGTAGCTGGCTCCTTCAATTGCAAAACCTTCAATTAGTTGCTTCGCCTCGCCATTCAGTTGACCTCTTAAGTAGGTGAATTTTTGGATGTCACTGAGCTCCTCATTGCTGTGGACACTACAGTGAAACATATCCCAAAATCCCATACACAGAGTGGGATCACTGTCAAACACAGGAAGGGTGATTTTCGGCAATCTTATACCGGCATTTCTATTAACTGCAGCACAATTTGGCTCCTTAAGTTTCAGTTTACCCTTAAGGTGGACGATAATTTGATCAAGACCCTCTAGATAATCCATGTCTACTTCTATGTCCTCGAAATATTCCTTGTCAGTTTCATAGTGTTTCCATTTCGCGGCGACATGCATTGAAATCTTCGAGTGTTCTCAATATTGATGCCAATTTAGCCTCTACCGCTTCATTATCTGCATTAACTAAAAATGTAGCTATATCTTTGGTGACCCTTGTCAAACCACTCTTCATACCCCCCTTTCGTAGTTTGTACTGGGATAGAGTCAACGACATGATGGCAATACACAGGAAATAGAATCTTAAAGGGTATAACAAATTAATTTACCTATATGGACGTGAAACGCACTCAGAAAGTTAGCCGACGTCAATAAAGGCAAATTATAGGGAACCCCAACTTTAAAACATAATAATTAAATAAACGTGTGATGTCAGTGTTAGGCAATAAGAGGGAAATAAGACGCGGAGCACAATAATTAAAGTAAACGAACAACGCCTAAATTATCTCCATTCTTAAATTTAAGTAGCTAACCCTATATTAAATGTGGCAATTTTTGTTTAAGTACACTAAGGAAGGGATGGCAAAAATGTAAGACAAGCCAATGTAATTTATAAACATATAATAAAAACTAGGCTAGCCCAACCTCATCTTGTTACCAGATATGTTTGTGGCAGTTACCCCTCTAAATTTAGCTGAGAAGACCGTACACAATAATTTTACCCCATTTTAATTGACCACTCGCGAGTCTCAGGCCATAAGGAAGTTATATTAGACATCGATAATGCAAAATCATCGGCTAAAATACAGTTGCAGTGTATTTATATATGCATAAAACACAATTCATTATACTGTTATTCACCAGAAGCCTAAATCATTATAACATTTCTGTTTAATAGCGATGTTCACAGCTCCAACCCCCCCCCCCCCCCATGGAACGAAACTAGCAAGTCGGCAATGGTATTTCACAATAATTTAATTAAGTGTTGAATTTAATACCTAATCTACCTAATGTATCCTAGAAAGCAAAAGAAATTAGGAACCCAATTTCATGGTTAACCCAATTTGGGATGGATGTAGTGATCGGGCCTACGGTCGTCATGTTGTGCGCTCGCAGTTACGTTCCCGTCTATTTCGACGCTATATTTTCTGCTATTTGCCCCCTGTCATTACTACATGAATACTAGGTTAGGTTAGGTTAGGTTGTTTGGCTAGGCTAATGTATTTTTATATCCAAAGGCAGTCAAAATAGACGGGAACATAATGGAAAGGTCCGACGCCACTACGCGTAGTGTATACAAGGCTGGCGGTACGCCCGCACTTAACATTCTTGCCCCCAATTTATATTAAATTAATTTTAGCCTAGAAAACATGTATATTAGGAACGCAAATTGATGGTTAGCCTAATTTAATACCGCCGCTTCCCGCCCCTCGTCCTCTACTGTTACGTAGTTTCGTTGTTTCAAAGGCAGGTAATAGACGAGGCTCTCCCAGGCCGCAGTGGCCAACAATCGTAATTAAGTACTTCATAGTAAGGCCAAAAACGAAGTCCTGACTCAAAATTACCGGCCACACGGCGCTTAAAACCCTTATTTAGCGGCGAGCAACATAAGTCGAGTTAAATAAAGCTGGACTATGTGGCGGCGCTCGACATAACTCGAGTGGCAATTTCAGCACGTAATGTGGCTGAGAGAGAGAGACAAGTGGTGGCAGGAGACTAGCGAGTGTATGACTGCTCCAGACCACCGCGGCGAACCTACTGACACAAATCTCAGCTCCCTCCTCCCTCTCTCACTCGCTACATACTCAATTATGTACTGAAAGTACCGAATTACCTGCTTTTTGCACTCGCGTTGCACGGTTATTGCAAGAAAACTATCCATCATACAAGGATCGTTATGGTGTCATTCGAAAGCTCTGTTTATGCCCTTTCAGGGATAGGTACTTGTTTTACGTTCTGGGTCTTATTTAGGCATGAAAATGATCACGTAAACAGCCCTATTTTGGCTAAAAACACCCCGCTGTGCGGTACACTAAATCAACCGCATAGGCCGCTCGTAAGGTGTTAAGTATACTAGGGAAGCGGGAGCAGGCGCTAAGAGGAAGGAAAAGTTAGGAAAAAGTAGGAAGAGAGAAAGGAATAGCAAGAAAATGCAAATACGAAGCTCTAGCAACTAGCATAATTTGGCAAGAGGTTCGAAGGACCATTTTATAGGAATTCAAGAGTAAACAACCTCTAAATTACCTAAAAACTTATAAGAGTTGACTTACTTTAAAGGTTGATAGTGATGGATAGCTCGAGGATAGAATTAATAATAGATAGAAGGTATAGTGGCCACTAGGAGTTAAGAATTAGAGTGACTTAGCATGAACAGGTGGTTTGTAGTGAGAGCGGCGAGAAGGTGTTGTTGAGATGGTAACGAAAGCGAGTTTGACGTTTTACGGCGGTGAACCCGCCAGTCCCAAAAATAATGCATGTGCAGGTAATATCTTATTCACCAATGCGTCATATAACTAGCTACAAAATATGCTGGATTAATTATAATGATAACCCGATATAATTATGGATAATAAACCCATAGAGACTTAATATGAAAGAGTACATATATTTTATAAAGATATACTGTATAGCTTAGTCTAATACTGGCGCCCAATTCAAACTTCCAGTATATTTAATTAACCTAAACTGTCGAGTTACTTACGAGTCTCGACAGAGGAGGAGGGTTAGAACAGAGGGAAGACACATGGGATATGCAAAGGTATACTCAAAAGTCTCGGTATTAAAAACACCAGCTTTAGGAAACAAGTCTACATTCATAACACATCTGTCTACCCTAGATTCAAAGGTTTAACAATATACAGTATAGAAAGATGCCTTTGAAAAGCATGTGATTGCATTGGTAGACCTAGTTTGAGACTTTGGAATTTCATACAACGTTAAAAACCTGGATTAACTTTGTAATTTGCGTGGGAAATCATTGAATGCAATAATACAGAATAGTTAGGAAATTTATTACATTTTTGTATTGCTGTATCGCATATCCATTATACAATTCAACAGATGAAAAGAAGTAGCTTTTTCTTCAATTCCTTCAATAAACTATTGAAGCTTTTATGTTTATACAATTTTATTGTAAAGCTTTCACTCTTCTTAATGCATCTTCAAAACGTATAGTTATTTGAATAAAAAATGCCTATAAATGCGATATATTATTTTTCATTGTATTATATAATGTTTATTATTTTTATTTGACAATTATTCTGATAGTCAGAGCCACCAGGGAGAGTACAAATCAACCTTTTTGGTACGGCTGATTCCATAGGTAAGAATACGCCCTAGCGGCTGTTTTCCTGCTAATACCGCTCAATATACATTGCCCTAGCGCCATATTCGTAACACTGAGCGAATTGAAACAAACTCCAATGAAAATATTGGGTCAAACTCTCCCTATAACAGTGACAATACCCTCTCTACCTCCTCGATATCTATTCGTACCTATCTTACCACCCACATTACACTCCCGAAGGAATATATGCAATTTTTTGTTGATTTCCACTCGCGATAACTTGATGATATTTGTCACTATTATATCGCGTTCTGTGTTTATAAGACAGTATGAGTTGTTGAAATTAAGATGAAATGAACCTTATATTCATACCTGGTAAATAGCTATCACAATTACATTGAAAAATATCCCTGCTCTTGTTGATTTTCAGCTTCTAAAACACCTCTTCTTTGAACACACACCCTTCCGCAAGCAATGCACTAAGCACACTGATATAAGTATGGGTGGCAAGGTGGGGTGGAAGTATTTGGCAACAGGAGGGTGGGTTGGTGCAACCAACTCAGCCGGTACTACCATAACATATATGTACGTTGCCTGCAGTATAGACCTTTATTACATAGGATGTATGTGTATGTCGGCCGTAGTGAGCGGGTTAATTGACTTTTTGTATACATTATGCAGAACATATATTTTCTTAATTTCAAAATTTGTGTATCTCATGTGATATCATATTCGATAAACTGAAGGAAGATTTTATATATTGTCTATTCCACCCTCAGGGTCCTAATAGTATTTAAATATGGGTGATATATGAAGTGGTAAGGAGAGCATGGAGAAGGATGAGGAAGATGGACAAACAGGCCTGAGATAGTCTGACAGGGGTAAGCCAGGCAAACAGCGGCGAGACAGATCACCAGTAGAGCGACCCTTAAGGAAGCCATACTGGCGATCTGAGAGCAGATTACGAGAAGAGAAATGCTTAAGAAATATGGAATCAAGAATAGTTTCAAAAACTTTAGAAAGACAAGAGATGAGAGCAATTGGACGATAGTTGGAGGGTTGAGAGTGGTCACCCTTCTTTGGGACAGGTTGAATGTGAGCAAACTTCCAGCATGAAGGGAAGACGTTAGAGGATAGACAGAGACGAAAGAGTTTGCCTAGGCAGGGAGTCAGCACGGAAGCACAGTTTTTGAGAACAACAGGAGGAACACCGTCCGGACCGTACGCCTTATTAGTGTTAAGCCCAGAGAGGGTAGAAAGTACATCTTTAGAAGAGATTAGGATATTAGGCATAAGTAAGAGAGAGGAGGGTGGAGAGGGAGGAATAGCACCGGAATCGTCCAAGTTGGAGTTTCTAGCAAAAGTTTGAGCGGAGAGTTTAGCTTTGTCAGAGGAAGAAGTGATGGTTGTGCCATCAGAGTGGGAAAGGGGAGGGAAAGACGAGGAAGAGAAATTGTTGGAGAGGTTTTTGGCTAGTTGCCAGAAAGTTTGGAAAGAGCTAGAGTTGGATAGTTCAGTGCATTTATTATTGATGAAAGAGTGTTTGGCAAGTCGAAGAACAGATTTGGCTTGATTCGGGGCAGAAACATAGGAAGAATGAGAGTCTTGAGTTTTAAGGCGTCGGTACCATTTGAATGCTTCCTCCTTATTGCGGACAGCAGTAGAACAGGCGTGAGTAAACCAAGATTTTTTAGCATTAGTCTGAGAGAAAGAGAATGGAATGTATGCTTCCCCCGAGACTGGAACAGCAACATATATAAAAGCCCTGACCTTGGATTAGAAGAGTCGTGGCAATGGTAGTGGATTTGAGCTCCCAATGGTGTTGTTGTCAAATGTTCTTAGAAGCTCAGGTAACTGTGACAGTGAAGAGGTGATCTCCAGTGATGGTGGTAAGGTTGTAGATGGTACACCGAATTTGACCACAGTTGGCAAATCAAATTTGCTCGCAGATGGAAAATTGGGCTTGATCACAATAGGATAGAACTGTTTTGGGCACATATTGAAGATCAATGATCTTATATGGTAGATCAAGATTAACTCCAGTTGGTAGGACCATTAAAAGATAGCAATATGCTTGATTTAATGCAACTGTTTTGCTTACCCTTGTTGCTAGTAGTGGCGATAATGTTAAAGGTGTCATACTGCACCTGTTCTGAAGTAAGAGGGGCCATTAGAGATGAGAGCTAGAGGAGGGTACATTGGCCTTTGTGCATTCGAGGTGAGCGGCCTGGTAAGTCTAGGGCTGAAAATATGTTTAACCCACTGAGTCCCAGCTAGTTTAGAATAAATGTACCACCAGGGACCAGCAGGTTTTGATTTTTTGTTTCCAGAAACAATAGGGAATGGGTTAGTAATGAAGGAAAAACCACAAAAAACCGATCCCCTAGGTAAAAAAGGGGTCCTACGGTGCACCCGAAAGTCGATTTTACAAGAGGGGAAAATTGAAGGCAAAAACACCCAAAAACAGGTTTTTGCGCGCTCACGCGCACTCGGTTGGACTTTGAGAGTTTTCAACCATTGGCATGGTTGCGTGGGATACTTACACAGTTTCCATACAAATCTGAGCCCTCTAGGTGCCATAGGACCGGAGTAATTAACAGGGATGACACGTTGTCGTCGCTGGGGTTTAGCGTTACATACATTGCCGACGACAACGTATCGTAGCTGGGGTTCAGTGGGTCAAAGATAAACTTGGTCGTTCCATGTCCGCTCTTTATGGCATTGGGTTGGACTTGGGTATTTTGCTCCAAAGTTCCAATCCATCCTCTTTTGAGCATAGACTTAGGTATAATATTTATCTTTGGTGGGATAACATCGAAAAGTGGAAGTAGGCTTGCGTTTAATATTCATTATGATTAGCTAGAGTCAATTACAGACAGGTCTGTGATGTATAATGTACCTATAACAGCATAATTAGTGAAAGAGAAGCTGACAGATTTCATGCATGGGAAGGTGGTCCATTTGCACGAATCCTGGATGGAAAGTGAAGGAAATCCGTAAAAAAACACTTAAATTTATACAGGAAACATAAATAGAGAGTGCAAATATCAGGGGCCGGAGCCGAGTGCCGCCCATATGTAATTAATTCCATAAGGTATGTTATTCCAATTACGCTAATCTAAATATGTGAGGCCTCGTGTCGCCCATATTCTCGCGTGAGTGAAGGATTAACTGTAATTATTTTAAAGCTATATCATCCTGTTATCTACCTAAATGTTTGTTCCGAATAAATTATTTTCCTTCTCTCTCTCTCTCTCTCTCTATCTCTCTCTCTTTCTCTCTCTCTCTCTCTCTCACCCTGAGACTCATTTCCTCTCAGTGCCACATAAATTCAGGCTCCAAGCCTCCTCCATCCTCACCCCTGCCTACATAACCTGCCAGGCCTTAGCCTGCTCACATCCAGGGTAGTTCTTTGTTTAGTTCCAGGCTAAGATACCCAAAGGATTGCTTATGGTGTTATGCTATTATGATTAGCTTTGCCTGACTATTATTATGTTGTGATATGACATGTGATATTCTTTGGTAAATTATGTTGCGTGGGCTACTTAATAAATCATACTTTACGTTAGTTTGTATAGTTCATAGTAGACTGACCTGCATATTCATCTTCACATCTTCCTCAATGTATACTAATCCCAGAAGCTGGGTGTGCTCAACCGCCTTAAGGGGTTCTTTACAGCAGGGGGGCAGCACAGCTTCTTGCTCTGTACAGGGGCACAGTGTATTGTATTGTATATTATTGTATTGTATTGTATTGGTAGCTAAATGATGTGAGGCATGGTACTGTACACCATTAAGATATGTGCTCATTAAAATACACAGTAGTTTGATGGCCACTGTTTTATGGTTGGGGCAGTGCTGTCTACTAAATACTGGCAAGCTGGGTAGTATTTTATTTGTTTGTATGTATGTATACATGTATGTTACTGTCAGGTGTATATGGACCCCAGTATGTACTGTGTGAGTCTGGAATAAATCATTATTATTATTATTATATTATAGTTCGCATGTATGGGGAGGATCCTCTCACACAGCACTTCTAGACAAAGTAGAACATAAAACTCCCGTCCAATCACCGATTCTCTGCAATCTTACTCTATTCGCCGCAATATTGCATCTCTCTCGCTATTTTATCATTACTTCAATAATCAGTGTTCCTCAGAACTCTCTCAGTGTATATCAGGGGAGGTGTGGTGGAGTGGTCATGCCACTGGACTGGTAATCCAATGATCCCAGGTTCGAATCCCGATGTATCAATGGGAAGATATTATTGGGATGGAGTTTGTGCTGTACCTAGTATCAGTGCATTACCACAAAGCCCACCGAAACGCCCCCCAAATACCCTCATTGTTCTCTGATTAAATAGCACTGTATGCATATTCCCACATTCTTAATATGCTACAGGGGGGTAATGCCTAGTGAGTTCATTGCTCATTAGGTGGCGTTCTGAGAGTGAGGGTCCGGGTCTAGGGGATGAGACAGTGAAGCACTGGGGCGAGGCAGCTCCAGAGATGGAGCTGCTTCGAGCCATGGGTGGGCAACTGGGCCTTGTGAATCTTGCGAAGGCAAGAGTTAATTGCACAATAGGTGGCATTCTGAGAGTGATGGTCTGAGTCTGGGGATGAGATGGTGAAGCACTGAGGCAAAGCAGCTTCAGAGATGGGACTGCTTCGAGCCGTGAATGGGTGCTTCGCATGTCTCACTCCCTAGATTGGAACGAGACCTCACAGGCTTCACCGTTGAATGTACGGTTGAATGTAAAGGCCTATGCCCGAGAGGGAGTAGTTGGAATATAGAAGCCCGAGAGGGAGTAGCTGGAATATAGAAAAAATATACCACCTTCTCTACGTAGGGTATGTAGTACCCGTCTTGAAACACAATCCCAACCATACTCTGTGCAACTCTCCAATCCAAGAGTGAAACGATACTCCCAAACTTTCTTCTATTCAACAGCTGAGCTCTGGAACTCTCTCTCTTAATCCATCTTTCACTCATCCTATGACTTACATTGCTTCAAACTTCGTGTGTCCATACATTTTGGTTCGAACATTCCTTGATTTTGACCCTGTCACTTTTTCAATTCTGGGGGAGGCACTCGTCACAGGCAGTTTTGCCTTTTGTCTCCCTCATCCACATTGAAAAATAAAATAAAAATCTGGAAGTGAAAGTTGGCGTGCCACAATGTCATATTTGTAAATAAGTGTATACAATTAATAAAGGTTCTCGGACATTTTAGTTAGCATTACTATCAGGTAAAGTAACTCATTTAGAGAAATGTTCAATTTAAGCCCGTTACTATAGTACATTAATTGGCATTTCTAATTCTCCCGATCTAATCGTATCATATATTCCACAACCCCCACACATCATGCTGACCTATTCCAAGAACAAACTGAAATAAACACTATAGTTTGTTTTGGTCCAGCTGATGCTAAATTGAATTCCTTAGCAACTGATTTACCGATACTTAATTAATGGAAAAATATAAAACTACCATTTCTCTGCATAATACTGTAGACCCGGCTATATACCAAGTTTTCAGAATCAATAACATAATTCGCTTCAAAGTCTTGTTAATAGCAGAGTAATTATTGTGAGAACATGGCAATTTACCGTCACTTGAAAATAAACAGACTATAATCATTCAAAGTTTAATATTACCTCTACTGTACGCGGGGTCAGCGACTCTGAAAAAGTCAAGGTCCAATTATATTGCAATAGATCCAACTGATTGAGTTCTGCGACTGTGATTATTAAAACTTTTCTTAAGAATAAATGGTTAGGACAAGACAAAACATTGGACATGGTTGCAAGAGCCAATCAGTTGCAGTAATTGGTATATAGGTGGGCCATTACTTTCTCTGAGTCGCGGAAACCAAGTACACACGATTTATTGTTATATATTTACTCTGCATATGGGGGGATAGGCTTCTATATTTCCTCATATACAGTATATATATATATAATTATATCTTTTTATCACTTCAAGAATTTCATTCATAGACCTCGCTCAAGGTTAAAAAAAAACACCCGCAAGACTCTCTTTCAAGATATATTTGTAAATTTTTCTATATAAAATGTCCTGGCCGAACGCCGGTTCCTATTAAATTACATACTCGCTATCGCTCGCCAGGAAAAATTTACACCTAAATGAAACGAAAAGTCTTAGTATTGACAAAGAAATGGGGCAAAAGGTCTTCATATCGCCAAACTAATGGGCCGAACGTCTAAATATCTGAAAACTAATGGGACTAAGCATGAGGGAGAAGAGGGGCCAAAAAAGCGGAAGTATCTCCCCTTAATGTGACACTAACTCTAATTTTGTGGCTCCAGACACTATCTACAACCCTCAACACAATCCACTATTAATATAACGAGTACCTGGTGTACCATAGCCGGTACAGTGTACCCCTATGTCAATATTGTGACCGCCATACTGGTCAGACCTCGAATAGCAAGTAAATGATATTGTGGCTCCAGACACTATCTACAACCCTCAACACAATCCACTATTAATAGAACGAGTACCTGGTGTACCATAGCTGGTACAGTGTACCCCTATGTCAATATTGTGACCGCCATACTGGTCAGACCTTATATAGCAAGCTAATGATATTGTGGCTCCAGACACTATCTACAACCCTCAACACAATCCACTACTATAACGAGTACCTAGTGTACCATAGCCGGTACAGTGTACCCCTATGGCAATATTGTGACCTCCATACCGGTCAGACCACATACAGTATAGCAAGCTAAAGATATTGTGGCTCCAGACACTATCTACAACCCTCAACACAATCCACTATTAACATAACGAGTACCAGGTGTACCATAGCCAGTACAGTGTACCCCTATGTCAATTTTGTGACCTCCATACCGGCCAGACCTCATATAGCAAGCTAATGATATTGTGGCTCCAGACACTATCTACAACCCTCAACACAATCTACTATTAATATAACGAAAATAAATTTAAATACATATGTTGCATCTACCGTTCCCCAAATACTCCTCCAGAGCAAAGTCTTTTTGATTCTCTGTCCTCACAACTCAGTGTCCTCAACTTAAATGCTTCTTCTGAAATCACTGTGTTGGGTGATTTTAACCCCTCCAACCCGGATGGGCTCTTGAACGCCCATAACAACCTCGGCCCGCGCAACCCGGAAGGGCTCTTGAACGCCCATTGCTTGCATGCGTGCTTTCGAATGCCGCGCGTACATTTTCGGTATCGTGGGACGGTAGGTGGCGCCACCAGGCGTAAACTCCGCCACAGCAACAGTATCTACCCCGACGCCATCATGGACAGTACGCCAAATAGTGATTCCGCTGTGTCCGATACCGTGCTTCCTACGACGCCCTTGCTTGTTCGTCGCGCCTTACCCCGACGCCATCGCCTAAATGTGTTATCTCCCGGAGGTATTGAGACGACATTGAGACTTTATGAGCGAGCTGATGCCAAGCATAATGTTGATGATGAAGTCAGTGACGACCCCAGTAATTATAAGTCGAGTGATTATGGCCATGAGAGTGATAAAGAAGAGCAATTCCTGGGATTTGCGAGAGAACATGACAGTGATGAGAGTGATGAAGGTGATGTATCAGTTGTTGAGGAAGCTGGTTTACCTAAAGACAGTGAACTTGAGAGAGTGAGCGAGTGGGAGAGTTCAAGGTCACTCACCAAATTTCGCTTAAGTGACACGACGCCAAGCCCTTCCCCATGTAAATCGCCTTTCAAGCTACATTTGTATAAGCAGAAAATACTTGAGAAGGCGGCCGCGGCAGCTAGGGAACAAGCAAAACTACTTGGTGAGGATGAGGCTGTGAGTGAGGGTCAGCGTGATGACCCTTCTCGTCCGCCATTGTCTCCCTTATCTACCCATGCCACCCAAGATGACCCGGATGCCCCGCATTCTTCCCCACCACCCCCACCATTGCCAAGGGTTGAGGACCCCACACTTTCGGCCTATTTGCCTCCTAGGTCCCCCGACAGGAGACATACTGCTGCCGAAAAGGGGAAAGGTAGGAAATATACCAAGAAAATTAAGAAAAGTAAGAGAGTTTTGTTCGAGGCTCCCGCGGCGTCCACCCCGGCCGGCCCCAGCCATACGTCCCCGCAACTTTCCCCACGGTCCTCCCAACCTCTCCCGCCTTCAACATGTCTTCCTGAAGAAGTCTTTGAGCTCGCATCACCAATACCTGGCCCTAGTGACAGTGAAACATTGCTTTCTGTCACTCGTCGCAGGCCAAGGAGCCCGGGACCTCGGGGGGACACAGCCTCACCTGCCACTCCTTCCCCACCTCGCCCACCCGCACGCTGCCCACGCATCACTGGTTCCCCGCCAGATTATGTGGGGGCCACTGATGATGAAGGGCACCTCTCTCAAGACTCTGGCCATGATTACATAGGTCCACCGTCAGGGCAAGATGACCACTCTGACGATGACTATATGGACATCGACGACCCTCGACCCATCCGCTTGGCCCGGCGTCGTGCTGCCCGTCGTGCTGCCCACCGCCCTGGCCGCCGCCCTCGCCGCCCTAGGGCGCGCGCCTCCCGAGTTGGCCGTGGGCGTGCTGGGCCACCAGCTGGAGCTCCTCGTCAGCGTAGACAAGACCCATTCTACGTTTTTCAGTGGCAAGACGTAGTTGATGAGGATGCATACAACCCTGATGTGCCAGCTTTTGATGAGGTACTGGAGGGTTCAGGCGTTACCCCCAATTTTCCTGCAGGCCCCAATGCTCCACCACACGAACTGTTTGAGGCCTTCTTTGATGAGGAGGTGGTAGGCTATGTTGTCAAAGAGACAAATAAGCAGCACCAATTCCAGGTCCACTTTTTGGGAAAGGTGACCAAGGGCCACATGAGGCAGTGGACCCCAGTGACTCATAAAGAGTTCATGGTGTTCCTGGCACTCACCATGCTAATGCCTCATGTCAAGAAGCATAGGTTGCCTGACTATTGGATCACCAATGATCTGATATCCACCCCTGCCTTCGGGAAATATATGTCTCGCGACCGGTACCTTGATATCCTCGCAGCGCTCCATCTAGTCACCATCATTGACGTCCACCTCCCAGACAAGCTGTGGAAGATTAGGACGTTGTATGAGATGATGCGAGAACGCTTCACCTCCTACTTCAAGCCCTTCCGCAAGGTCGTCATTGACGAGTCTCTTGTGCTGTTCCGGGGAAAACTCAGCTTCCGGCAGTACATCCCCTCAAAAAGACATCGCTTTGGCATAAAATTCTTTGTGCTGTGCGACTGCCAAACTGGCTATGTCCTGGACTTCCTGGTCTACAGCGGGAAGGAAGGGGACTTGCTTGTGGACCCCCTCATTGGCTTTGGCGGAGCAGTGGTGCAAGCCATGATGGACCGCTACTTTCATAAGAATCACGTCCTCTACACGGACAATTATTACACGTCCCCCACTCTCTCACAGTACCTGCATGAGCGCAAGACGGGGACTGTAGGCACAGTACGAGGGAAAAGGAAGGGCATGCCACCTTTCCCTCCAAAGACCAAAAAAGGTGATGTGTTCAAGAAGAAGTCGGGGCCCATTCTGGCTATCCACTGGCACGACCAGCGGAAGGTCAACCTCCTGACCACCATCCACAAGGGGGAAATGGTGGAGACTGGCAAGGTGGATCGCCGCACCCAGGCCAGGGTGACCAAGCCCGATGCTGTCCTGGACTACAACATCAACATGAGGCTGGTGGACAAGTCCGACATGCAGATAGGCTTCATTGACTGCCTGCGTACCTCGTGCAGATGGTACAAAAAGTTCTTTCTGCATATGGTGGACATGTCAGTTCTGAATGCCTACAACATATACAAGCTTCGGAATGTGAACACACCCATGAAGTTCAATAGCCTGCGGAGGTTCCAAAAGCAGGTGTTGACGGAGCTCCTGGAGAAGTATGCTATGCCACAGAGGGCAGTGGCACATCCTGGGCCCGCCGTTATTTACCGCTTGCAGTCTGCTCAATACTTGATTAGGCACAGGCTTGGTTCCCTGCCTCAGAATGAATCCGGAAGAACACAGCAGAAGCGGTGCCATGTCTGCTACAACAGCAGGGTGAAGCCGAGGTCAGGTAAAAAGTCAACCCTGGAGTGTGTGGAGTGCAAGGTGGCACTCTGTGCTGTAGATTGCTTCTTTGATTACCACTCCAAGCTGGAGTTCTAATAATCATACAGAAATTGCCAAATAAAATGACAATATGTACACTATAATTATATATAGGCAAAAAGTGGAAGAAAACCAATGTATTGTAATACAAAAGTCATGTATTATGAGAACATTGATACAAATACAATTACACCATAATAATATGTGAAAGTGACACATATGTATATACCAAGTGACATTCATATGATTAGAACCTATTGAAATATATAAATCAGTGAAAAAAGACACAATAAATTGTATATAAAACGTTTACAAATCATATAACTAAGTGAAAGTGACACAAGACCTAATATTTGATGGCCAAAGTATAATAACACCTGTGATAACGAATAATCAGTGCCTAATACAACAATAACCTACCTCAATTACTAATAAAATGTACGGTATCGAGTGAAAATGAGCATTATCAGTGACAGTGACACTCTCTAAAGCATATTTGTCAAAGTGAAAGTGACACAAGACCTAATATTTGATGGCCAAAGTATAATAAACACCTGTGATAACGAATAATCAGTGCCTAATACAACAATAACCTACCTCAATTACTAATAAAATGTACGGTATCGAGTGAAAATGAGCATTATCAGTGACAGTGACACTCTCTAAAGCATATTTGTCAAAGTGAAAGTGACACAAGACCTAATATTTGATGGCCAAAGTATAATAAACACCTGTGATAACGAATAATCAGTGCCTAATACAACAATAACCTACCTCAATTACTAATAAAATGTACGGTATCGAGTGAAAATGAGCATTATCAGTGACAGTGACACTCTCTAAAGCATATTTGTCAAAGTGAAAGTGACACAAGACCTAATATTTGATGGCCAAAGTATAATAAACACCTGTGATAACGAATAATCAGTGCCTAATACAACAATAAGCTACCTCAATTACTAATAAAATGTACGGTATCGAGTGAAAATTAGCAATATCAGTGACAGTGATACCCTAATAAACATATTTTATATAATTGGCCTCAAAATAACTAGAAAATATCAAATAAACATCACATTCTCAATATCAAACACTAAAATCGTCTAAGGGAGATAAATACTTTGGCGCGGCGAGCGGCTAGGTGCGTCGTAGCCATGGCCGAGGCGACGCGTCCGAACGCGGGAAGAATTTGCCGCCGAAAAGCACTCGTCTTCCCGCGCTCACCATTATGCAACCAGAGGGGCTAGAGACCTCTACTCAACGCCATTCGACAGAGGAAGGTTTGTGGAACATTATTCTTTTTTATTCACAACATTACATGACATATTCATTGACTTACAGAGTAGTTAACATAGGCCAAAGATCGTCAGAACACCCGGTACCGGAGCACAGTCGTAAGCTATAGCCCCCGGGGCTGGAGGGTTAATGTCCATAATGTTGAATGGCTCACACATTCAGCCAGGACTGATGATGCTGGTCTTGAATGTGAGCTATTTGCAGACTCATTTAATCTCACTCAACTAGTCAACCAACCCACCCGTGTACCAGATAATCCTAATCATAATTCTCACCTACTGGACTTATTTTTAACAACCAATTCAGAAAATTATGATGTTACAGTGAGGTCCCCGCTTGGATATTCTGATCACTGTCTGATACAGGCCACCTGTCTATCACCTACCACACCTTCCCCCTCTGAACCTGTTTTGGTGACTAAATGGCATTACGATAGGGTAGACTGGGAGGGTCTTCAAGGTTTCTTTATTGATATTCCCTGGACCTCTTTCTTTTCTAATGATTCACACTCCACCTTGAGCCACATACAAGATTTTGTAAAAATTGGAATGGAAACTTTTATTGCTCATCAAAAGTACAGTAAAAGATCTAATTCACCTAAATGGTTTGACCATAATTGTGCTAGAGTAACTGAACAAAAAGCAATAGCCTACAATGCATACACAAGATCAAAAACACATGAAGCCTTTAATTACTTTAGAAACATCAGAAATCATGCCAAAACTGTATTAAACCGAACTAAATCAAACTTTCTCCACAAGCAGGCAAATAAACTTCTAAATAATCCAAATTATAACAAAATATTTTGGTCTACTCTTAACTCATTCAAATCCAACTTCACTACTGCTTCATCCATTCCACCATTACAATCTACGACTGGCAATCTTGTAAGTGACCCACGAGGTAAAGCTAACCTTCTTGCAGATATTTTCTCCACCAACTCAACCTTAGATGAAATAAATCAAGATGTCCCTGTACTTAATTTTAATTCGCCTGAAATTCCCTCACTTAAGATCCACACCAGACATGTCAAAACTATTTTGCAGAATCTCTCAGTAGATAAGGCTCCTGGTCCAGATGAAATTCCTCCAATAGTACTTAAGAATTGCTCCTTGGTGCTCGCTCCTGTATTGGCAAAATGTTTCCGTCTGTGTACTCATACCTCATGCTTCCCAGTACCCTGGAAAGAAGCAAACATCCATCCAGTTCCTAAAAAAGGTGCCTCTTCAGATCCATCAAACTACAGACCAATAGCTATAACTTCCACTCCTGGTAAAGTCTTTGAAATTATATTAAATAATCACATAATTAAGCATCTTGAGAATAATAAATTAATCAGTGATAGGCAATATGGTTTTAGACGATGTCGATCAACTGCAGACATTCTTTGCCTTCTTACGCATCAAATCAACCAAGCTACAGACCAACATGGTGAAACACATACAATAGCACTGGATATATCAAAGGCATTTGATAGAGTCTGGCATCAATCCTTATTGTCGAAGATGTCACACTACGGCCTTGCATCATTAGTTCCACTAATTTCTTCTTATCTTCATAACAGAAAAATACGTGTAATGGTAGTCGATGGCCTTTATTCTCAATTTCACTCAATAAATGCTGGTGTTCCCCAGGGATCAGTTTTGGCCCCAACTCTGTTCCTCATTCATATCAATGCTCTCATATCTACCACTCCTAATCCAATACATTCCTACGCAGATGACTCAACACTCCACAGTTCCTTCACATTTACCAATTCTTTCACCCAACCCGATGTTATAAATTCAAAAATAAACACTGCAATTTCTCTGAACCAGGACCTTTCTAGAATTAATGAATGGGGACAAAAGAATCTAGTTTCCTTTAATGCACAGAAAACCAAGTACATTCAATTTTCTAACCGACAGAATCTCACTGACTCCCATATATTTTTTAATGATGTAAATATTCCCACTTCCCCTAGTATTGACATTCTCGGTGTAACATTAACTACTAACTTGAGCTGGACACATTATGTTAGAAGCATTGCTAAGAATGCCTCTAAAACACTGGGACTCCTGTACAGAGTTCGCGAATTCTTCACTGACGAGCAGTTGGCCGTAATATATAAAAGTCATGTGCGTTTTCAGATGGATTACTGTTCACCTCTGTGGGGTGGAAGTGGAGTGGTTGCATTGAGGCAGTTGGACAAAATTCAAAATAAAGCTATTAGATTAATAAATAACCCTGCAATCACACAGGACATTCCTACATTATCCATACGAAGAAACGTTGCATCCCTTGCATTATTCTACAGATATTTTCACAGCAATTGTTCTGAGGAACTTGATTCAATTGTGCCGCCTCTCCACATCTTTCCCCGTAGAACTAGGGCAGCTGAGAGCGCCCATGAATTTACACTTTCTCCTCCACAATGCAGAACTTCTGCATTGGCTCGAGACACTATCTACAACCCTCAACAGAATCCACTATTAATATAACGAGTACCTGGTGTACCATAGCTGGTAGAGTGTACCCCTATGTCAATATTGTGCCCTTCATACCGGTCAGACCTCATATAGCAAGCTAACGATATTGTGGCTCCAGACACTATCTACAACCCTCAACACAATCCTACATTAATATAACGAGTACCTGGTGTACCATAGCCGGTACAGTGTACCCCTATGTCAATATTGTGACCTCCATACCGGTCAGACCTCATATAGCAAGCTAATGATATTGTGGCTCCAGACACTATCTACAACCCTCAACACAATCCACTATTATTATAACGAGTGCCTGGTGTACCATAGCCGGTACAGTGAACCCCTAAGTCAATATTGTGACCTCCATACCGGTCACACCGCACATAGCAAGCTAATGATATTGTGGCTCCAGACCCTATCTACAACCCTCAACACAATCCACTATTAATATAACAGTAGCTGGTGTACCATAGCCGGTACACTGTACCCCTATGTCAATATTGTGACCTTCATACCGGTCAGACCTCATATAGCAAGCTAATGATATTGTGGCTCCAGACACTATCTACAACCCTCTACACAATCCAATATTAATATAACTAGTACCTGGTGTACCATAGCCGGTACAGTGTACCCCTATGTCAATATTGTGACGTCCATACCTGTCAGACCTCATATAGCATGCTAATTATATTGTGGCTCCAGACACTATCTACAACCCTCAACACAATCCACTATTAACATAACGAGTTCCTGGTGTAACATATCCGGTACAGTGTACCCATATGTCAATTTTTTAACCTCCATACCGGTCAGACCTCATATAGCAAGCTAATTATATTGTTGCTCCAGACACTATCTACAACCCTCAACACAATCCACTATTAATATAACGAGTACCTGGTGTACCATAGCCGGTAAAGTGTACCCCTATGTCAATATTGTGACCTCCATACCTGTCAAACCACATCTATCAAGCTAATGATATTGTGGCTCCAGACACTATCTACAACCCTCAACACAATCCACTATAAATATAACGAGTACCTGGTGTACCATAGCCGGTACATTGTACCCCTATGTCAATATTGTGACCTCCATACCGGTCAGACCTCATATAGCAAGCTAATGATATTGTGGCTCCAGACAATATCTACAACCCTCAACACAATCCGCTATTACCATAACGAGTACCTGGTGTACCATAGCCGGTACAGTGTACCCCTATGTCAATATTGTGACCTCCATACCGGTCAGACCTCATATAGCAAGCTAATGATATTGTGGCTCCAGACGCTATCTACAACCCTCAGCACAATCCATTATTAAAAAACCTTTGTTACTATCAGGGTTTAGTTACTTCAACCTTCTTTGAGTTACCTGTGGGCAGAAAACTAATTTTGTAGAGGTAATTAAGTGAGAGACTCTATTTCTTATTGCTAATCTGGCAACCTCTGCGTCATAAAAGCGTGAAAGAGTTAATATAACGAGTACCTGTTGTACCATAGCCGGTACAGTGTACCCCTATGTCAATATTGTGACCTCCATACCGGTCAGACCTCATATAGCAAGCTAATGATATTGTGGCTCCAGACACTATCTACAAACCTCAACACAATCCACTATTAATATAACGAGTACCTGGTGTACCATAGCCGGTACAGTGTACCCCTATATCAATATTGTGACCTCCATACTGGTCAGACCTCATATAGCAAGCTAATGATATTGTGGCTCCAGACACTATCTACAACCCTCAACACAATCCACTATTAATATAACGAGTACCTGGTGTACCATAGCCGGTACAGTGTACCCCTATGTCAATATTGTGACCTCCATACCTGTCAGACCTCATATAGCAAGCTAATAATATTGTGGCTCCAGACACTATCTACAACCCTCAACACAATCCACTATTAATATAACGAGTACCTGGTGTACCATAGCCGGTACATTGTACCCCTATGTCAATATTGTGACCTCCATACCGGTCAGACCTCATATAGCAAGCTAATGATATTGTGGCTCCAGACACTATCTAAAACCCTCAACACAATCCACTATTATTATAACGAGTACCTGGTGTACCATACCCGGTACAGTGTACCCCTATGTCAATATTGTGACCTCCATACCGGTCAGACCTCATATAGCAAGCTAATGATATTGTGGCTCCAGACGCTATCTACAACCCTCAACACAATCCACTATTAATATAACGAGTACCTGGTGTACCATAGCCGGTACAGTGTACCCCTATGTCAATATTGTGACCTCCATACCGGTCAGACCTCATATAGCAAGCTAATGATATTGTGGCTCCAGACACTATCTACAACCCTCAACACAATCCACTATTAATATAACGAGTACCTGGTGTACCATAGCCGGTACAGTGTACCCCTATGTCAATATTGTGACCTCCAAACCGGTCAGACCTCATATAGCAAGCTAATGATATTGTGGCTCCAGACACTATCTACAACCCTCAACACAATCCACTATTAATATAACGAGTACCTGGTGTACCATAGCCGGTACAGTGTACCCCTATGTCAATATTGTGACCGACATACGGTCAAACCTCATATATCAAGCTAATGATATTTTGGCTCCAGACACTATCTACAACCCTCAACACAATCCACTATAAATATAACGAGTACCTGGTGTACCATAGCCGGTACAGTGTACCCCTTTGTCAATATTGTGACCTCCATACCGGTCAGAAATCATATAGCAAGCTAATGATATTGTGGCTCCCGACGCTATCTACAATCCTCAACACAATCCACTATTAATATAACGAGTACCTGGTGTACCATAGCCGGTAGAGTGTACCTCTATGTCAATATTACCTCCATACCGGCCAGACCTCATTTAGCAGGCTAATAATATTGTGGTTCTAGACACTATCTACAACCCTCAACACAATCCACTAACAATAATATGAGTACCTGGTGCACCATAGCCGGTACAGTGTACCCCTATGTCAATATTGTGACCTCCATACCGGTCAGACCTCATATAGCAAGCTAATAAGATTTTGGCTCCAGACACTATCTACAAGCCTCAACATAATCCACTATGAACATAACGAGTACCTGGTGTACCATAGCCGGTACAGTGTACCCCTATGTCAATATTGACCTCCATACCGGTCAGACCTCATATAGCAAGCTAATGATATTGTGGCTCCAGACACTATCTACAACCCTCAACACAATCCACTATTAATATAACGAGTACCTGGTGTACCATAGCCGGCACAGTGTACCCCTATGTCAATATTGTGACCTCCACACCGGTCAGACCTCATATAGCAAGCTAATGATATTGTGGCTCCAGACATAATCTACAACCCTCAACACAATCCACTATTAATATAACGAGTACCTGGTGTACCATAGGCGGTACAGCGTACCCCTATGTCAATATTTTGTCCTCCATACCGCTCAGACCTCATATGGCATGCTATTGATATTGTGGCTCCAAACACTATCTACAAGCCTCAACACAATCCACTATTAATATAACGAGTACTAGTTTTACCAAAGCCGGTACAGTGTACCCTATGTCAATATTGTGACCTCCATACCGGTCAGACCTCATTTGGCAAGCTAATGATATTGTGGCTCCAGACACTATCTACAACCCTCAACACAATCCACTATTAACATAACGAGTACCTGGTGTACCATAGCTGGTAGAGTGTACCCCTATGTCAATATTGTGACCTCCATACCGGTCAGACCTTATATAGCAATCTAATGATATTGTGGCTCCAGACACTATCTACAACCCTCAACACAATCCACTATTAATATAACGAGTACCTGGTGTACCATTGCCGGTACAGTGTACCTCTATGTCAATATTGTGTCCTCCATACCGGTAAGACTTCATATAGCAAGCTAATGATACTGTGGCTCCAGACCCGATCTATAACCCTCAACACAATCCACTACTAATATAACGAGTACCTGGTGTACCATAGCCGGGACAGTGTACCCATATGTCAATATTGTGACCTCCATACCTGTCAGATCTCCTACAGCATGCTAATTATATTCTGGCTCCAGACACTATCTACAACCCTCAACACAATCCACTATTAATATAACGAGTACCTGGTGTACCATAGCCGGTACAGTGTACCCCTATGTCAATATTGTGACCTCCATACCGGTCAGACCTCATATAGCAAGCTAATGATATTTTGGCACCAGACACTATCTATAACCCTCAACACAATCCACGTTTGATATAACGAGTACCTGGTGCACCATAGCCGGTACAGTGTACCTCTATGTCAATATTGTGACCTCCATACCGGTCAGACCTCATATAGCAAGCTAATAAGATTTTGGCTCCAGACACTATCTACAAGCCTCAACATAATCCACTATGAACATAACGAGTACCTGGTGTACCATAGCCGGTACTGTGTACCCCTATGTCAATATTGTGACCTCCATACCGGTCAGACCTCATATAGCAAGCTAATGATATTGTGGCTCCAGACACTATCTACAACCCTCAACACAATCCACTATTAATATAACGAGTACCTGGTGTACCATAGCCGGCACAGTGTACCCCTATGTCAATATTTTGACCTCATTACCAGTCAGAAATCATATGGCATGCTATTGATATTGTGGCTCCAAACACTATCTACAACCCTCAACACAATCCACTATTAATATAACGAGTACCTGGTGTACCATAGCCGGTACAGTGTACCCTATTTCAATATTGTGACCTCCATACCGGTCAGACCTCATTTGGCAAGCTAATGATATTGTGGCTCCAGACACTATCTACAACCTTCAACACAATCCACTATTAATATAACGAGTACCTGGTGTACCATAGCCGGTACAGTGTACCCCTATGTCAATATTGTGACCTCCATACCGGTCAGACCTCATATAGCAAGCTAATGATATTTTGGCTCCAGACAATATCTACAACCCTCAACACAATCCACTATTAATATAACGAGTACCTGGTGTACCATAGCCGGTACAGTGTACCCCTATGTCAATATGGTGACCTCCATATCAGTCAGACCTCATATAGCAAGCTAATGATATTGTGGCTCCCGACGCTATCTACAACGCTCAACACAATTCACTATTAATATAACGAGTACCTGGTGTACCATAGCCGGTACAGTGTACCCCTATGTCAATATTGTGACCTCCATACCGGTCAGACCTCATACAGCAAGCTAATGATATTTTGGCACCAGACACTATCTATAACCCTCAACACAATCCACTTTTAATATAACAAGTACCTGGTGTAACATAGCCCGTACAGTGTACCCCTATGACAATATTGTGACCTCCATACCGGTCAGACCACATGTAGCAAGCTAATTATATTTTGGCTCCAGACACTATCTATAACTCTCAACACAATCCACTATTAATATAACGAGTACCTGGTGTACCATAGCCGGTACAGTATACCCCTATGTCAATATTTTGACCTCCATACCGGTCAGACCTCATATTACAAGCTAATTATATTGTGGCTCCAGACACTATCTACAACCCTCAACACAATCCACTATTTGTATAACGAGTACCTGGTGTACCATAGCCGGCACAGTGTACCCCTCTGTCAATATTCTGACCTCCACACCGGTCAGACCTCATATAGCAAGCTAATGATATTGTGGCTCCAGACAATATCTACAACCCTCAACACAATCCACTATTAATATAACGAGTACCTGGTGTACCATAGCCGGTACAGCGTACCCCTATGTCAATATTTTGACCTCATTACCAGTCATAAATCATATGGCATGCTATTGATATTGTGGCTCCAAACACTATCTACAAGTTTCAACACAATCCACTATTAATATAACGAGTACTAGTTTTACCAAAGCCGGTACAGTGTACCCTACTGTCAATATTGTGACCTCCATACCGGTCAGACCTCATTTGGCAAGCTAATGATATTGTGGCTCCAGACACTATCTACAACCTTCAACACAATCCACTATTAATATAACGAGTACCTGGTGTACCATAGCCGGTACAGTGTACCCTTATGTCAATATTGTGACCTCCATACCGGTCAGACCTCATATAGCAAGCTAATGATATTGTGGCTCCCGACGCTATCTACAACCCTCAGCACAATCCACTATTAACCCTTTCACGCTTATGACGCAATGTTGAGCCTATTAGGGATATTTTAAAACCTTTGTTACTATCAGGGGTATTTAGAAACTTTTAGTTTATTTACTTCAACCTCTGCAGTTGTCTTTGAGTTACCTGTGGGCAGAAAACTAATTTTGTAGAGGTAATTATAAGAGTGAGAGAACTCTATTTCTTATTGCTAATCTGGCAACCTCTGCGTCATAAAAGCGTGAAAGAGTTAATATAACGAGTACCTGTTGTACCATAGCCGGTACAGTGTACCCCTATGTCAATATGGAGACCTCCATACCGGTCAGACCTCATATAGCAAGCTAATGATATTTTGGCTCCAGACACTATCTACAAACCTCAACACAATCCACGATTGATATAACGAGTACCTGGTGTACCGTAGCCGGTACAGTGTACCCCTATGTAAATATTGTGACCTCCAAACTGGTCAGACCTCATATAGCAAGCTAATGATATTGTGGCTCCAGACACTATCTACAAACCTCAACACAATCCACTATTAATATAACGAGTACCTGATGTACCATAGCCGGTAGAGTGTACCCCTATGTCAATATTGTGACCTCCATACCTGTCAAACCTCATATATCAAGCTAATAATATTTTGGCTCCAGACACTATCTACAACCTTCAACACAATCCACTATAAATATAACGAGTACCTAGTGTACCATAGTCGGTACATTGTACCCCTATGTCAATATTGTGACCTCCATACCAGTCAGACCTCATATATCAAGCTAATGGTATTGTGGCTCCAGACACTATCTAAAACCCTCAACACAATCCACTATTATAATAACGAGTACCTATTGTACCATACCCGGTACAGTGTACCCTTATGTCAATATTGTGACCTCCATACCGGTCAGACCTCATATAGCAAGCTAATGATATTGTGGCTCCCGACGCTATGTACAACGCTCAACACAATCCACTATTAATATAACGAGTACCTGGTGAACCATAGCCGGTACAGTGTACCCCTATGTCAATATTGTGACCTCCATACCGGTCAGACCTCATATAGCAAGCTAATGATATTTTGGCTCCAGACACTATCTACAACCCTCAACACAATCCACTATTAATATAACGAGTACCTGGTGTACCGTAGCCGGTACAGTGTATCCCTATGTAAATATTGTGACCTCCAAACTGGTCAGACCTCATATAGCAAGCTAATGATATTGTGGCTCCAGACACTATCTACATCCCTCAACACAATCCACTATTAATATAACGAGTACCTGATGTACCATAGCCGGTAGAGTGTACCCATATGTCAATATTGTGACCGACATACCTGTCAAACCTCATATATCAAGCTAATGATATTTTGGCTCCAGACACTATCTACAACCCTCAACACAATCCACTATAAATATAACGAGTACCTAATGTACCATAGCCGGTACAGTGTACCCCTTTGTCAAAATTGTGACCTCCATACCGGTCAGGCCTCATATAGCAAGCTAATGATATTGTGGGTCCAGACGCTATCTACAATCCTCAACACAATCCACTATTAATATAACGAGTACCTGGTGTACCATAGCCGGTAGAGTGTACCTCTATGTCAATAATATTACCTCCATACCGGCCAGACCTCATTTAGCAGGCTAATAATATTGTGGTTCTAGACACTATCTACAACCCTCAACACAATCCACTAACAATAATATGAGTACCTGGTGCACCATAGCCGGTACAGTGTACCCCTATGTCAATATTGTGACCTCCATACCGGTCAGACCTCATAGAGCAAGCTAATGAGATTTTGGCTCCAGACACTATCTACAAGCCCCAACATAATCCACTATGAACACAACGAGTACCTGGTGTACCATAGCCGGTACAGTGTACCCCTATGTCAATATTTTGACCTCCATACCGGTCAGACCTCATATAGCAAGCTAATGATATTGTGGCTCCAGACACTATCTACAACCCTCAACACAATCCACTATTAATATAACGAGTACCTGGTGTACCATAGCCGGCACAGTGTACCCCTCTGTCAATATTGTGACCTCCACACCGGTCAGACCTCATATAGCAAGCTAATGATATTGTGGCTCCAGACATAATCTACAACCCTCAACACAATCCACTATTAATATAACGAGTACCTGGTGTACCATAGCCGGTACAGCGTACCCCTATGTCAATATTTTGACCTCATTACCAGTCAGAAATCATATGGCATGCTATTGATATTGTGGCTCCAAACACTATCTACAAGCCTCAAATCAATCCACTATTAATATAACGAGTACTAGTTTTACCAAAGCCGGTACAGTGTACCCTACTGTCAATATTGTGACCTCCATACCGGTCAGACCTCATTTGGCAAGCTAATGATATTGTGGCTCCAGACACTATCTACAACCTTCAACACAATCCACTATTAATATAACGAGTACCTGGTGTACCATAGCCGGTACAGTGTACCCCTATGTCGATATGGTGACCTCCATACCGGTCAGACCTCATATAGCAAGCTAATGATATTTTGGCTCCAGACACTATCTACAACCCTCAACACAATCCACTATTAATATAACGAGTACCTGGTGTACCCTAGCCGGTACAGTGTACTCCTATGTCAATATGGTGACCTCCATATCAGTCAGACCTCATATAGCAAGCTAATGATATTGTGGCTCCCGACGCTATCTACAACGCTCAAGACAATTCACTATTAATATAACGAGTACCTGGTGTACCATAGCCGGTACAGTGTACCCCTATGTCAATATTGTGACCTCCATACCGGTCAGACCTCATACAGCAAGCTAATGATATTTTGGCACCAGACACTATCTATAACCCTCAACACAATCCACTTTTAATATAACGAGTACCTGGTGCACCATAGCCGGTACAGTGTACCCCTATGTCAATATTGTGACCTCCATACCGGTCAGACCTCATATAGCAAGCTAATGATATTGTGGCTCCAGACACTATCTACAACCCTCAACACAATCCACTATTAATATAACGAGTACCTGGTGTACCATAGCCGGCACAGTGTACCCCTCTGTCAATATTGTGACCTCCACACCGGTCAGACCTCATATAGCAAGCTAATGATATTGTGGCTCCAGACATAATCTACAACCCTCAACACAATCCACTATTAATATAACGAGTACCTGGTGTACCATAGCCGGTACAGCGTACCCCTATGTCAATATTTTGACCTCATTACCAGTCATAAATCATATGGCATGCTATTGATATTGTGGCTCCAAACACTATCTACAAGCCTCAACACAATCCACTATTAATATAACGAGTACTAGTTTTACCAAAGCCGGTACAGTGTACCCTACTGTCAATATTGTGACCTCCATACCGGTCAGACCTCATTTGGCAAGCTAATGATATTGTGGCTCCAGACATTATCTACAACCTTCAACACAATCCACTATTAATATAACGAGTACCTGGTGTACCATAGCCGGTACAGTGTACCCCTATGTCAATATGGTGACCTCCATACCGGTCAGACCTCATATAGCAAGCTAATGATATTTTGGCTCCAGACACTATCTACAACCCTCAACACAATCCACTATTAATATAACGAGTACCTGGTGTACCATAGCCGGTACAGTGTACCCCTATGTCAATATGGTGACCTCCATATCGGTCAGACCTCATATAGCAAGCTAATGATATTGTGGCTCCCGACGCTATCTACAACGCTCAACACAATTCTCTATTAATATAACGAGTACCTGGTGTACCATAGCCGGTACAGTGTACCCCTATGTCAATATTGTGACCTTCATACCGGTCAGACCTCATACAGCAAGCTAATGATATTTTGGCACCAGACACTATCTATAACCCTCAACACAATCCACTTTTAATATAACGAGTACCTGGTGTACCGTAGCCGGTACAGTGTACCCCTATGTAAATATTGTGACCTCCAAACTGGTCAGACCTCATATAGCAAGCTAATGATATTGTGGCTCCAGACACTATCTACAACCCTCAACACAATCCACTATTAATATAACGAGTACCTGATGTACCATAGCCGGTAGAGTGTACCCCTATGTCAATATTGTGACCGCCATACCTGTCAAACCTCATATATCAAGCTAATGATATTTTGGCTCCAGACACTATCTACAACCCTCAACACAATCCACTATAAATATAACTAGTACCTAGTGTACCATAGCCGGTACAATGTACCCCTTTGTCAATATTGTGACCTCCATACCGGTCAGACCTCATGTATCAAGCTAATGGTATTGTGGCTCCAGACACTATCTAAAACCCTCAACACAATCCACTATTATAATAACGAGTACCTGGTGTACCATAGCCGGTACAGTGTACCCTTATGTCAATATTGTGACCTCCATACCGGTCAGACCTCATATAGCAAGCTAATGATATTGTGGCTCCCGACGCTATCTACAATCCTCAACACAATCCACTATTAATATAACGAGAACCTGGTGTACCATAGCCGGTACAGTGTACCTCTATGTCAATAGTATTACCTCCATACCGGCCAGACCTCATTTAGCAGGCTAATAATATTGTGGTTCTAGATAATATCTACAACCCTCAACACAATCCACTAACAATAAAATGAGTACCTGGTGCACCATAGCCGGTACAGTGTACCCCTATGTCAATATTGTGACCTCCATACCGGTCAGACCTCAAATGGCAAGCTAATGATATTGTGGCTCCAGACATTATCTACAACCCTCAACACAATCCACTATTAATATAACGAGTACCTAGTGTACCATAGCCGGTACAGTGTACCCCTATGTCAATATTGTGACCTCCATACCGGTCAGACCTCATATAGCAAGCTAATGATATTGTGGCTCTAGACACTATCTACAACCCTCAACACAATCCACTATTAATATAACGAGTACCTGGTGTACCATAGCCGGTACAGTGTACCCCTATGTCAA
>CM064533.1:401598-501394 GCA_032716605.1 Paralithodes platypus | reverse complement strand
GTACACCAGGTACACGTTATAGTAATAGTGGATTGTTTTAAGGGTTCTGGATAGGGTCTGGAGCCACATTATCATTAGCTTGCTATATGAGGTCTGACCGGTATGGAGATCACAATATTGACATAGGGGTACACTGTACCGGCTATGGTACACCAGGTACTCGTTATATTAATAGTGGATTGTGTTGAGAGCTGTAGATAGTGTCTGGAGGCACAATATCATTAGCTTGCTATATAAGGTCTGACCGGTATGGAGGTCACAATATTGTCATAGGGGTACACTGTACAGGTTATGGCACACCTGGTACTCCTTATATTAATAGTGGATTGTGTTGAGGGTTGTAGATAGTGTCAGGAGCCACAATATCATTAGCTTTCTATATGAGGTCTGACCGGTATGGAGGTCACAATATTGACATAGGGGTACACTGTACCGGCTATGGTACACCAGGTACTCGTTATATTAATAATGGATTGTGTTGAGGGTTGTAGATAGTGTCTGGAGCCACAATATCATTAGCTTGCTATATGAGGTCTGACCGGTATGGAGGTCACAATATTGACACAGGGGTACACTGTACCGGCTATGGTACACCAGGTACTCGTTATAGTAATAGTGGATTTTGTTAAGGGTTGTGGATAGGATCTGGAGCCACAATATCATTAGCTTGCTATATGAGGTCTGACCGGTATGGAGGCCACAATATTGACATAGAGGTACACTCTACCGGCTATGGTACATCAGGTACTCGTTATACTAATAGTGGATTGTGTTGAGGGATGTAGATAGTGTCTGGAGCCACAATATCATTAGCTTGCTATATGAGGTCTGACCGGTATGGAGGTCACAATATTGACATAGGGGTACACTGTACCGGCTATGGTACACCAGGTACTCGTTATAGTAATAGTGGATTGTGTCAAGGGTTGTGGATAGGATCTGGAGCCACAATATCATTAGCTTGCTATATGAGGTCTGACCGGTATGGAGGTCACAATATTGACATAGGGGTACACTGTACCGGATATGGTACACCAGGTACTCGTTATATTAATAGTGGATTGTGTTGAGAGTTGTAGATAGTGTCTGGAGCCACATTATCATCAGCTTGCTACATGAGGTCTGACCAGTATGGAGGTCACAATCTTGACATAGGGGTACACTGTACTGGCTATGGTACACCAGGTACTCGTTATATTAATAGTGGATTGTGTTGAGGGTTGTAGATTGTGTCTGGAGCCACAATATCATTAGCTTGCTATATGAGGTCTGACCAGTATGGAGGTCACAATATTGACATAAGGGTACACTGTAGCGGATATGGTACTCGTTATATTAATAGTGGATTGTGTTGAGGATTGTAGATAAAGTCTGGAGCCACAATATCATTATCTTGCTATATGAGGTCTGACCGGTATGGAGGCCACAATATTGACATAGGGGTACACTGTACAGGCTATGGTACACCAGGTACTCGTTATATTAATAGTGGATTATGTTGACGGTTATAGATGGTGTATGGAACCACATTAATTGCATTAGCTAATTGCAATATGAGGTCTGACTGGTATGGAGGTCACAATATTGACATAGGGGTACACTGTACCGGCTATGGTACACTAGGTATTCGTTATATTATTAGTTGATTGATTTAAGGGATGTAGATAGGGTCTGGAGCCACAATATCATTAGCTTGCTATATGAGGTCTAACCGGTATGGAGGTCACAATATTGACACAATATCATTAGCTTGCTATATGAGGTCTGACCGGTATGGAGGTCACAATATTGACATAAAGGTACACTGTACCGGCTATGGTACACCAGGTACTCGTTATAATAATAGTGGATTGTGTCAAGGGTTGTGGATAGGATCTGGAGCCACAATATCATTAGCTTGCTATATGAGGTATGACCGGTATGGAGGTCACAATATTGACATAGGGGTACACTCTGCCGCCTATGGTACACCAGGTACTCGTTATAGTAATAGTGGATTGTGTTAAGGGTTGTGGATAGGATCTGGAGCCACAATATCATTAGCTTGCTATATGAGGCCTGACGGTATGGAGGTCACAATATTGACATAGGGGTACACTGTACCGGCTATGGTACACCAGGTACTCATTATATTAATAGTGGATTGTGTTGAGGGTTGTACATAGTGTCTGGAGCCACAATATCATTATCTTGCTATATGAGGTCTGACCGGTATGGAGGCCACAATATTGACATAGGGGTACACTGTACAGGCTATGGTACACCAGGTACTCGTTATATTAATAGTAGATTGTGTTGAGGGTTATATATTGTGTCTGGAGCCACAATTGCATTAGCTAATTGCTATATGAGGTCTGACTGGTATGGAGGTCACAATATTGACATAGGGGTACACTGTACCGGCTATGGTACACCAGGTACTAGTTATATTATTAGTGGATTGTTTTAAGGATTGTGGATAGGGTCTGGAGCCACATTATCATTAGCTTGCTATATGAGGTCTGACCGGTATGGAGATCACAATATTGACATAGGGGTACACTGTACCGGCTATGGTACACCAGGTACTCGTTATATTAATAGTGGATTGTGTTGAGGGCTGTAGATAATGTCTGGAGGCACAATATCATTAGCTTGCTATATGAGGTCTGACCGGTATGGAGGTCACAATATTGTCATAGGGGTACACTGTACCGGTTATGGTACACCTGGTACTCCTTATATTAATAGTGGATTGTGTTGAGGGTTGTAGAGAGTGTCAGGAGCCACAATATCATTAGCTTGCTATATGAGGTCTGACCGGTATGGAGGTCACAATATTGACATAGGGGTACACTGTACTGGCTATGGTACACCAGGTACTCGTTATATTAATAGTGGATTGTGTTGAGGGTTGTAGATTGTGTCTGGAGCCACAATATCATTATCTTGCTATATGAGGTCTGACCGGTATGGAGGCCACAATATTGACATAGGGGTACACTGTACAGGCTATGGTACACCAGGTACTCGTTATATTAATAGTGGATTGTGTTGAGGGTTATAGATTGTGTATGGAACCACAATTATTGCATTAGCTAATTGCTATATGAGGTCTGACTGGTATGGAGGTCACAATATTGACATAGGGGTACACTGTACCGGCTATGGTACACCAGGTACTCGTTATATTATTAGTGGATTGATTTAAGGGTTGTAGATAGGGTCTGGAGCCACAATATCATTAGCTTGCTATATGAGGTCTGACCGGTATGGAGGTCACAATATTGACATAGGGGTACACTGTACCGGCTATGGTACACCAGGTACACGTTATAGTAATAGTGGATTGTTTTAAGGGTTGTGGATAGGGTCTGGAGACCACATTATCATTAGCTTGCTATATGAGGTCTGACCGGTATGGAGATCACAATATTGACATAGGGGTACACTGTACAGGCTATGGTACACCAGGTACTCGTTATATTAATAGTGGATTGTGTTGAGGGCTGTAGATAGTGTCTGGAGGCACAATATCATTAGCTTGCTATATGAGATCTGACCGGTATGGAGGTCACAATATTGTCATAGGGGTACACTGTACCGGTTATGGTACACCTGGTACTCGTTATATTAATAGTGGATTGTGTTGAGGGTTGTAGATAGTGTCAGGAGCCACAATATCATTAGCTTGCTATATGAGGTCTGACCGGTATGGAGGTCACAATATTGACAAAGGGGTACACTGTACCGGCTATGGTACACCAGGTACACATTATAGTAATAGTGGATTGTTTTAAGGGTTGTGGATAGGGTCTGGAGCCACATTATCATTAGCTTGCTATATGAGGTCTGACCGGTATGGAGATCACAATATTGACATAGGGGTACACTGTACCGGCTATGGTACACCAGGTACTCGTTATATTAATAGTGGATTGTGTGGAGAGCTGTAGATAGTGTCTGGAGGCACAATATCATTAGCTTGCTATATGAGGTCTGACCGGTATGGAGGTCACAATATTGTCATAGGGGTACACTGTACCGGTTATTGTACACCTGGTACTCCTCATATTAATAGTGGAGTGTGTTGAGGGTTGTAGAGTGTCAGAAGCCACAATATCATTAGCTTGCTATATGAGGTCTGACCGGTATGGAGGTCACAATATTGACAAAGGGGTACACTGTACCGGCTATGGTACACCAGGTACACATTATAGTAATAGTGGATTGTTTTAAGGGTTGTGGATAGGGTCTGGAGCCACATAATCATTAGCTTGCTATATGAGGTCTGACCGGTATGCAGATCACAATATTGACATAGGGGTACACTGTACCGGCTATGGTACACCAGGTACTCGTTATATTAATAGTGGATTGTGTGGAGAGCTGTAGATAATGTCTGGAGGCACAATATCACTAGCTTGCTATATGAGGGCTGACCGGTATGGAGGTCACAATATTGTCATAGGGGTACACTGTACCGGTTATTGTACACCTGGTACTCCTCATATTAATAGTGGATTGTGTGGAGAGCTGTAGATAGTGTCTGGAGGCACAATATCATTAGCTTGCTTTATGAGGTCTGACCGGTATGGAGGTCACAATATTGTCATAGGGGTACACTGTACCTGTTATGGTACACCTGGTACTTCTTATATTAATAGTGGATTGTGTTGAGGGTTGTAGATAGTGGCAGGAGCCACAATATCATTACCTTGCTATATGAGGTCTGACCGATATGGAGGTCACAATATTGACAAAGGGGTACACTGTACCGGCTATGGAACACCAGGTACTCGTTAAATTAATAATGGATAGTGTTGAGGGTTGTAGATTGGGAGGTTTGACGTACCTCCCAACCTACCAAATAGGAAAACCTACTATTTGGTAGTAGTCTTGGAAAATCCAACGTCAAGGCTATTAACCTAATTGCAATGATGACTTGTCTATTTTGACTGCTATGTCGTCATTCCAACCGCGGTTAAAAAGAAAACGTCTAGAGTCTACTCCTTATCTTGCTCTAGGAGACGTTGTACATTAACCAAAACTACCACCGAAGGTGAAAAAAGCATAGAAGAGAAGAAAAAGGGGTTTACCTTAGTTACCGTTCAAGGCCCATCCCGTATTCCGTCATGCGCAGATCCCTGTCGAACGTGCGCATGAGCGACCCTCTCTTGTCATCACATCTCACGTCAGCAGAAGAACGCGGATGGGCAGGGGTCCGGCGTGAGGGAGGGTATTATGTACGTTGGATTTTCCAAGACTACTACCAAATAGTAGGTTGTCCTATTTGGTAGGTTGGGAGGTACGTCAAACCTCCCAATTTGTTAGTAGTCTTGGGAAATCCAACGTCAAGGCTGCATAACAAATAGGAGGAGGACATCCAAGCCCAACATACCAAAAAAACAATGCATAAGACAAAATTATGAATGACAGAGAAACACAAGTTAAACAAGAGAGTTTAATAAAAGAGTGAAAAACTGAGGAGTAGCTAAAAAGAGCAGTTTTAACACGTGCCCGTCATTCATAGTAATGCAAAACCATAGACTCGTCTTAAACCAAAAAGTACTGTACACAAAAATCCCTTTTCTTCCAAAACGAACAAAAACATGGAACACAAAAATAAAACACAATTTTCAAGTTGGCAAAAAAAAAACTTATGTACTGTATACATATAACGTAATCCCAAACTTGCAATCCAGTGTTGCAAACCTGTACTCCCCCCCCCTTTTCAAAGAAAACAAAGTAAAAGAAAGAGTGACAAGGGGGGAAGACCAGGCAACTTCGCCAGAGCTCTAGGAAACACGACTCCCGAGAGCTATCACAGGCCGAGGGGGTCTAACAATGGACATGGAGAGGTAGGAGGAGACGAAGGTATGGACAGAAGACCACAAACCCGCCGAGGCGATGTCAGGCAACGAACGAGTCTGCAGGAACCGTAAGGAGGCAGCAAAGGACCGCACATCGTGCGCAGAACCCCGACAAGCAGGGTTACTGGCACGAATGACCCGACAAATGTGGCGTCCTATCTGTACCTTCGAGAGCCTCCCACCAGTCCGAGGAGACACCCAGACAGCAGTACCCGAAGTCGGCGCCACAGACTCAACATAGGAGTGCAAGGCCTGCACCGGGCACAACACATGGTGAGTATCCCCACGCTTTAAAGCCTGGATGGTGAAAGGCTTGAAAACATGGGTCTCTCTCTCATTCTTGGCAACAAAATGAGGGGAGGGGGCTAACGTGACGACATTCAAGGACGGGGAGAATCGCATGCATTCCTGGGACCGCGACATGGCAGCTAGTTCAGACACCCTATCCCCAGTGGCCAGAGCGACAAGGAAGAGTGTACGCTCGAGCAACTGAACCGGTGTAGTGTCCCGTGTATATGTGTGTGAAGCCAGAAGGTCCAGAGCACGCCCCAGATCCCACTGAGGAGGGATCTGGCGCAGAGGCGGGCACTCCCTGAAGGCAGCCTTCATGAAGGAATCCAGCTCCTTCGGCGGAACGACCAGCCCAGTGACGGACTCAAAGACCTCCCGGATGGCAGACAAGTGGTTACGTATAGTGTTGACTTGAAAGCGACGTGTACGGAAGAGGTGAAACAAGTAGTGTAGGACGAGGGAAGGAGAGCTAACAGTCTGGCGAGTGTCCTGTATCCACCTAGTAAAAGACCTCCAGTGGGACTCGTAAGTCTCCCAAGTCGAAGACGTCCATGAACGCTTCAGGAAGTCAGTCAGGTCCCGTCCGTGGACTGGGAGCCACCGTGCCTCACGAACATCCACGATGCGAAGGCCAACGAGGTCCGTAGGTCTCCAACCTGGCTCAAGTGGAAGTGTGAGAGAGGGAGAGGGACCGGACTCGGGCACCACCGCTTCAACTGGGAGTACCAAGCCTGGGCCGGCCACAGAGGAGCTATGAGCCAGACTCTGCCGCGGTACAGCCGCAGCCTCGCGAGGACTTTGCACATCAACAGTGCATCTGGTGGCGGAAATATGTATATCGACTCCCACCTGCTCCAGTCTTCCATGAAAGCGTCCGGACCCCCCTCCGGAGTACGAGTCCGGAGGGATAGGTACCGAGGCAACTTGCGCGTCTCCTTCGATGCGAACAAGTCGACCTCCGGAACACCCCAGGAAGCCGCGAGGTCGTCGAATACAGTCTGTTTCATTGCCCATTCTACAAGAACGCCCTGTCCTCTCGACAGGGCGTCCGCCCATAGGTTGGCAGTCCCGGGCAGGTAGGAGGCGTGCAGGGAGATGTTGTGTCGGTTCGCGAGGAAGAACAACTTCTCGGAGATCCCCAACAGAGTCAAAGACCTGGAGGACCCCTGCTTTTGGATACAGTGGACAGCTGTCTGATTGTCCATCCGGAAGGCCACCGACTGGCCCCGAAGGGCCAGCGCGTGGTCCCGCAGGAAGAACAGGGGAACCAACAGTTCGAGGGCATTGATGTGTAGGTGTGTGTGTCCCACCCATCTGCCGTGATGTTGATGTCCCAGGTTGGATTGGTAACCCCACCCTACCTCGCTCGACGCATCTGTATCCACCCAGATCGTCGGCGGGGGGGCGGTCCAGGGCACAGCCGCAGAGAGCGTGCCCCGAGCAACCCAGTGTCCTAAGTGTCTGTGAATGGTACGCGGGATCGGCATGAGCCGATCCATAGGGGCCAACGGAAACACCTTGTTGCCCATGAGGATTAGGCGGCGCAGCCTGAGCCTCCCTAAGAGAATGGTCAGAGCAGCCCAATTCAGTGAACCCACTAACGAGTCCCAGATCCTCCTCGTGAGGGAGACCGAGTGCAACACGGCGAAGACCTTCCTGCGAAGTTTCACCGCGTTTGGCTGACTCTGGGTTACCGTAGCGTTGGACAGATCCCATTCGAGACCTACCCACGTCACGACACGCGACGGGGTCAGGCGTGACTAGGGAATATTGACTTTGAACCCTAACTGTGTGATGTGTTGAACTACTGTGAGGGTGTCGCGGACGCACTGTTCTAGGGTGTCTGAAACTATCAACCAGTCGTCCAAGTAAAACAGGATCTGGAGGCCGCTCCTGAGGAGAGGAACCAGAGCCTGCTTCACCAGTTTCGAGAAGATCCGCGGCGCGATGTTGAGACCGAAGGGAAGTCTGTCGAACATGAACACACGATCGGAAGTCTGAACGGCCAAGAATCGCTGGAAACGAGGATGGATAGGAACGTGCCAATACGCATCCTTGAGGTCCAGCGACACCACCCACGACAGAGGTCGCAGGGCCAGTCGTACCTAGTGCACCGTCAGCATCCGAAACCGTGTGTTCACGATGTGCCCGTTGAGGGCCGACAGATCCACCACCGGTCGCATCGCGTCGCAGTCCTTCTTTGGTACCAGAAAAACACGGGAGAGGAAAACCGGTTGACCGGCTTCCACCTCCTTGACGATTCCCTGCTCGTGCATGGACATAATCACGTCGGCCACCTCCGAAGAGACAGGCCGGCTCCGTTGACAAGAGCTGAGTGGGGGTCTGGACTTCCATCTCCAGGTGAGACCCCTCCGTGCAATCTTCCGCCCCCACGTCCCTCGCGGCCACTGGGGGGCGCAAGGGCGAAAACAACCTCTGGGAGCCCCCGAGATGAGGTGAGCGACCCTTTCTGCGAGGCGAGAAGGAGAACAAGGAGGAGACCGACCTGGAGAACCTACAAATTTTTTGACGTGGAGGGTCCCCCGGTACGGTCCCTGCGGTCATAAGAGCCATGTTGACCACCTCTACCCCCCCCACCTCGCCGAAAAGGGCGGGTCACCCCATCCCCTGTCCGTCGTGTGTCGGACCCCGTCGAAGTGCGGCCGGAAGTGGAAGGCTGGCCAGCCCCTTCACGGCGGGGATGAAAGGGAGCAGAAGTGCGAGGCGGAACCGACGCTCTGGCCGGCAACTTCCCTTTCCTGCGCCCTTTCTTGGCGGCAGCATTGGCAGCAGCACCCCGAAGAGGACCGGCAGAAGGACGGGACTGCGAAGACCCTGGTCGCGACACAGCGCGTCTTTGCGTGTCGTAAGCAGGGTCCGCTGACAGAGAAGCGTAGCGTTCCCAAGCATCCTGCGCAAAAAGCCCCGATGTATATAGCTCAGAGTATAACAAACCCTGACGAATATCCAAGGGGGCCTTCCGGCAGAACGAGGACCTTACCGTCTGGCGTTGTCGAGTTGCCTCGCACAAAACCGCCGTCAGCTCGGGAACCAAAGACACCGCGAGCTGAAGGTGGATCCGCCGAACGTGGTCCAAACCCTCACGAAGATCGCCAGGTGCAGTCGCCTCGATAAGCCTCAGGTGGTGAACAGACGTCTGGAGGGAACCTAAAAGACAAGACAATAAGTTCGCCACCCTCTGCCGCAAGGTAAAATCCCTGTCGACAGAGGACTTATCTGGGTGGGAGAAGAACGGGTTAGCAATAGCACAAATTTCAAGTTTGGGCGCGCTGATCCAGGACCAGAACTTGCCATCCAATCCGCCGACAGATACAAGAGGAGGCAAAAGCAGTGACGACTCCGGGGAGGGACTGAAACAGATCTGTCGACGGAACGGTTGGCGAATTCTAAGGCCTCAGCAAACCAGGCCTCCAATGGGAGAGGATTATCGAGCACGACGGCTAAGCCAGGCTTACCGTCGTCGCACAAACCCGTCCCATAGGAGGACAGTCCCGTCAACACAGCCAGGGACTGAACATCCTGAAGGATGTCCTGGCGGCTGAAGTCTGACCAGAGCTTAGTCCGAGGAGCAGACGGGGGCTTGGGCTTCACCGAAAAGTACTGAAGGTCAGTCCTCGTCGGGTAAGCCCGCACCTCCACGTCGGCCACCTGACCATCCACCCTGATCGCCCTGAACTGCATCTTATCATTAATTTGGACCGACCAGTCCGAAGGTAGGGCCCTCTCACCTGACGGGAAGTCGGTAGCACGCTCCGGGTGGGAGGCCTGCACCCCCTTCCAAACAGCCAAGGAGCCATAGAGGAGCGGCATAGTCCGCGACGGGACCTTGGCCTTCTGGATGGGGGGCAAGCGCGGACCCTGCCCTAGCAGACGGAGAACCCCCGCATGGGAGACAGTAGGGGCAACCACCTGAGCCAGGGCAGGAGCAGTACTAGCCGACGACCGGGCAGGCGGAGAAGCAGGGCGAGAAGGAATGTGGTCCACCGCAGAGGGGAGGGGGACCAAAGCAGGGGTAGGTTGGGTGAGGCGCTGAGGTTGTGTCACCGCCAAGAAGCGCGATAAGAGGGAATCTTGCATCGCCTCCAAGCGCGCGTCGAAGTGTGACACAACCCACCCCTGCATAGCCGAAAATCGATCCGAGAGAGGCGACCCCCCCGAAGATAGTTCGGCCCGCAGGGGCGAGCGTGAGCGAGAGCGAGACCCACGACACGAAACAGCAGCGTCGCGGCCCAAAGAAGGCGAGCGACGACGGCCGTGGCGCTCCTGAGGGTCTAGTCCCCGATCACTAACGCCCGAGGGGGAAACATCACCATCCCCCTCTTCCAGTGACACGTCAGCCCCCGAGAAAGGGGACCCCGAAACCTCGCTATACTCTACCGAGTCAAGCGGCGGGGTACCCCCTCGGGGAGCCGGTAATCGAAGATCAGGGATAGAAGAAGGAAGAGGAGCAGGATGACGGGAGTGGGAAGGCTGGCCGGGTGAAAGGAGGTCAGAAGGAGCCGCGGGGGGAAACAGAGCAAGGATCCCCGGGGCTGAGAGAACAGGGCGGCCCGACACCGAGGCGGAGGAGGGAGGGACCTCCACCTTGGGACGAGACCGTGAAGGAAGAAGAGGCACCGAAGCAGGAGAAGTAGGAGGAGAAGCAACTACATCCTGGCGGACCCCCCTGGACAGAGTAGGAGAAGGGAGCAGAGGGCCAGCTACAGCATGAACATCCGCGCGCGTAGAGGACAAATGAAGAGGACGTCTTTTGTGCAGGGGAAGCGGGCGGAAGGTAGTAGAGCCCCTATCCGGAGAGGCCAGGGGAGGGCGTACAGGGGCAGAGACGCTAACCCCGGCCTCAGGGCGAGAACCATGACGAGGGCGAACGGCGGAGTCAAGGTGATCAGGAGGACGAGGAGGGGCAGTAGAGGACGGGCGACGAGGAGAGCGAGAGCGTGGACGGAACTGGGGATCCTCCCGACGATGTGACGACCAACCACGGGACTCAGGGAGGAGGGCCCGAGCAGGGAGAGGGCCAGGTAAACGGCCTCCAGACGGGTCAGGGATGCCCAGGGCGACGCGGATCCGGTCGTCAACAAAGGCCGGGGAACGGTGGCCCACAGTCCTAATGTGGTGGGAGACCACCGCCCACACAGACTGAAGGGATGCAGAGGCCACTGCCGCGTCAGAGGAACCAGGGTGATGGTCCACCACATCCACCAGGTCCATACACGGGCCACACAAAGCAGGGAGGTAGGCCGTAGAGGACACACATTGAGAGTGGCGTAAGCAGGACCTGTGGCATTCTAAGCACGGGGAGCCACAGCCCTGGCGAAAGCAAGGCATCCCACCTGCAACGGAAGAACACACACCCTAAGCAGCACGTTGACGGAGTAAGTGAAGATAATGTCCAATAAAAACCAGAGAATGAGCATGGGTAAACAGGAACACACATGCAAACTGGAAGTCGTACTCACTCTAAACCGGGAGCACCGATGGAGGTGAGGAGGGCGGGTGAGGCGGAAGAGCACAAGCAGAACCTGCAAAGATGGAGAAAGTGTTAACCACCACTCAACACCTCACATGCAGGGTCCATAACACCAGGAAAGTGCATACACCAATATAGTATCAGGCAACAAGACGACACAAAAAAGGGTCACAGTGAAAGCCAACTATAACCGCAAATTTGCGGGCCAATGGTGGCATAACCGTACCGACACAACCCTCCCGCCTCACCGCGAGACCCCCCAGCGAGCTCCGCAAATTTGCGGGGAGCCGAAACGTCCGAGGACCGAATCGAGCACCCCGCAAATTTGCGGGACCGGCCGAGATGGTCCGGCGCCGAAAAAGCGAGAGGAGCGTCTAGGGAATACCAAAAGAGGCCCAGAAAAAAGCGTCATCTCCTTATGAACTCCAAGCGACGATGGCCATCAAGCTGAGCAGTGTCTTCCTTGATAATATCCTGACTCAACCGGTCAAGGGAGAGGCAAGGAAGACACACCAGGGGAGAGGAGGCACATCCCCCAGGAACCACCCAACCCACAGAGATAGAGCAAAGCCCATGAGGAGAAGTGGCAGGAAGGGTGGTTTGGCACAAACAGGGGCCCCCGTAGGGTACCCCAGGATTGGGCAAAAGGGTATGAAAGGATGGAGGTGAAAACAGTAAGGGAACACAAAAACCAGTAAATGAAACTGGCGAGAAAAAGGGTGGCCTAGCCATGAGGAGAGAATGTGTCAGGGGCGAAAAACCCTGTGGTGTGAGGGAGGGGCCCCCGTCGGGTACCCCTGGATATCACGAACCACCAAGCGCCCAGGCCCTTGAGACACAGTGAAGGCTCGAAATGGTTGACTCGGGAATAACGCTAATAATGCGGCCGACACAAACCCTACAAACAGCACCGCCACCACGAAATTGCAGATTGTGAACCAACTGTACACCTAGGCTATGAAAATATGAAAACTCATAGGGGCATAGCAATTCCTGAATGAGAAACAAGCTAGGCTAAAATAAGCTAAAAGCTAAACTATGCCCAGACTAACAGGAAAAAAGAATATGAAAAGAGAAAGGAATGAAAAACACACACGAGGAACGCCAGGCGCCCCCGTACCAACGGTAGCTATTTCCACACGCGTCTCCATTAAACACACTGAGGAGCCCATTTACGTGTGCCCTAGATCACGTAACATCTGTCTAACAAAAAGAAGGCCAGAAAAGCCGAAACGAACCTAAAACAGGGTGAATTGAAGGAGCACAACAAAAGCGGACTCAACAATGGCGACGCGTGAACAAATGATGACAAGAGAGGGTCGCTCATGCGCACGTTCGACAGAGATCTGCGCATGACGGAATACGGGATGGGCCTTGAGCGGTAACTAAGGTAAACCCATTTTTCTTCTCTTCTATGCTTTTTTCACCTTCGGTGGTAGTTTTGGTTAATGTACAACGTCTCCTAGAGCAAGATAAGGAGTAGACTCTAGACGTTTTCTTTTTAACCGCGGTTGGAATGACGGCATAGCAGTCAAAATAGACAAGTCGTCATTGCAATTAGGTTAATAGCCTTGACGTTGGATTTGCCAAGACTACTAACAAATAGTGTCTGGAGCCACAATATCATTAGCTTGCTATATGAGGTCTGACCGGTATGGAGGTCACAATATTGACATAGGGGTACACTGTACCGGCTATGGTACACCAGGTACTTGTTATAGTAATAGTGGATTTTGTTAAGGGTTGTGGATAGGATCTGGAGCCACAATATCATTAGCTTGCTATATGAGGTGTGACCGGTATGGAGGCCACAATATTGACATAGGGGCACACTGTACCGGCTATGGTACACCAGGTACTCGTTATATTAACCTCTCCGCGGCGCACAGGGGGTTTTCTACAGGGTAAGACTGTGCGCACCTATGATGATTTTGGGACCTATTGCCAATTTCGATAAAAAGTACATCATCGTGTAGGGAATGTTTGCGTGCATCGGCCCATATATATTTGACCCCCCAAAAAATGTCTGGGGGGGGTAGGGGAACGGTCCGTAGTTGAAAAATGTGGAGCGAATGGCACCGCGCGGCTAGATTGTCATCGAGCGGCGAGATTTCCCTGCCGAATATTTACGCGCGCAGGGGATAGAAGGAGAGGGAGGAGGGGGTGGGTTACCGCGTATTATCACGTATATCTCCTTTTTCGAGCCCTTTTTAGGCTATTTAGAGTATGTATACATGTGTAGGGCACCCATATAACAATGAATATGCCTCATAGTGACCAAAAATTGCAATATATAAGCGAATTATAAGAGAATATTTAGGCGGGAATGAAGATGTGTTGGAGGTTTGGCGGCAATTTATGAGCTGAGAGTGTGGTTTACGCCATACATATCACGTATATCTTGTACGTAGAGCACTGTCACGCTATAATACAGACTTGTACGTATGTATACGTGCCATATATCAAAATATATACCGCATATAAACCAATTCATGCGATATTTACGCACATTATCAATGAGTTTCTATGCGTGAACCAAGGTGTGAGTGAGTTGTGGTGGGAATGAAAGGGGGAGAGGGTGTGTTACGCCATAAATATCACGTCAATCTTGTATTTAGAGCACTCTCATGCTATAATAAAGACGTGTACATATGTAGGCGTCCCATATAACAAGGAATATACCGCATATAGCCCAATTGATGCGATATTTACGCAAATTGTGAATGTGTTTCTAGCAGACGGAAGCCTGGGGGTGGGTGGGTGGGAGGGAGGCATGCAGGGGTGCAGTGAGTGAGTGAGTCGTGGAGAGATGGAAGTCAGGCAGATCTCTAGATAGATAACCAGCTTAGTGATAATTGTGGAGGCGCCCCAGGCGTATTGATGTTTGGTATTTTGACCCTTATGTCTACCAGATGGCTGGTGTTCGTTGCCATCAACAGGTCTACAATAACATGAGTCAGGAATGGAGAGAGAGAGAGAGAGAGAGAGAGAGAAACTGAGACATGCGTATGTCGTACATATAAATGGACTTCAGAATTGCATTTTTATGCAAGCAGACATTGCATTTTAGACACATGTGAAGTACCACAGAAACATGTAGGCCATTGACTGTAAATAAAGTACTATATTTATAGACCACCAGCGACGGTGCTGAGTCAACACAGGCAGATTGCCTGTTGTGATAGAGGGCTAAATATAGACTGGTGTCTCCTTACACCTGCGAAAGGGTAGATTGCCACCAGAGAAACGTTTACTTATTTATTTCGAAGTAATATGCAATCTAAATGTATATTCGAGACCTACTGCAATTATTTGTATGACAGTCATGACTATGTATAATCCAATATACGCGCGTAGGCGAGACATAAGAAAGCTGGTTGAGCAATTTTCGACACCCACACAGTTATTATTCATTTTTATTTACAATATTATACAATACAAATGTATTTGTGAAGAGTATTTTATCCATTATTGTATTTATACCAATTTTGTTCCCAGACAGAGCTGCTGTAGCTGGAGAATCAAGGAGCGGCAAGGGTCACCTCGTGACCGCCTGACCGTGTGAAAATGAGTGGAGTCACACTGAGAGGGGCAATTTTGCTGAGTGTTTGGGCAATTTTTGACAGAATAAAGTTATATAATTACTAATTCTTGACAGAGACAAACTATTATAAACCTTGGCATGATATAATTGATAATCCCATCAATTTACAAACGTAAATTGGTGGGATAATTCATTTTTTTTTGTATATTGTCATTTCGATTGTAGACACGAAGTTTTGAGTGATATTTGGTATGAGCTCCTGTGGCATGGTTGGTAAGGTCGCGGACTGGAAAACTCAAAGTGTCGTAGGGTAGTGGGATCGAATCCAGGAGGGGGTTATGGGGAAGGTTTTATATTGTCTAGAAACAATTTTATAAATTTTTTTTTTTACAAGATCATGCCATTGTATTCAAACAATATGAAATATTCATAGAATATATCATATTGTAAGAATACAATGACATGACCTTGTTTTCTTTTTTTCTTTTTTTATTGTTTTATTTTATTATCATAGTAGGTTTGACATGATTTATTGAAACATATTTATTTTTGTACAATTCATTTGAGGTAAGAAAATAATTATATACACATTACTTAGGCTAATAACAAACATATATATTGATATACTAAAAAAATAAGGCATATTACATGTAAATCTTTGAAACTTATAAACTAAATAATGAAACATACAATTATATAATGTAAAAGCTATATCACAGGGACATCTTTGGAACTTATACATTATAATATATATGTTACATTATGAGGTAGCGTGATCAATTAGGTCAGGTCAGGTAAGGTAGGGCGCGAGTCCAGGGCAGGGCAGGGCAGGAGGCGAGTCCAGGGCAGGGCACGGGGCGAGTCCAGGGCAGGGCAGGGCAGGGCAGGGGCCGACACTCAGTAGTTCTTGAAGGTGTGGTAGTCCCTGAAGCACTCACCCAGGCAGAGTGCAACTTTGCACTCGGCGCACATTGAGGTGACTCTTTTGGTCACATGGGGTTTCCTCACACTGGAGCTGCAGACGGTGCACTGCACCTGCCTGTGACGAGTGCCAATCAGCTCGGTGTTGGTTGTGTAGTGTCTTTCGACACCCAGCTGGATGCGGTCAGGAACGTGATCCCCACGCCATGCCGTACGTCTGTGAGTGGTGGTGGCATACTTCTCCAGGAGTTGGTAGGAGACGTTGTACACGAACTCCCGGAATTTCAGCTTCTGGTTTGGGGCCATATCCTTCTTCACCAACCACAAGTTGTAGGCGTTCAGCATCGTTATGTCAACTAGGTGGAGGAAGAGCTTGTGATACCACTTCACAGTCTTCCTCAGACACTCAACACCTGACAGCTGACAGTCAGACTTGTCCACCAGGCGCATGTTTTTGGTGTAGTCCACTACCATGTCGGGCTTGTAGATTGTCTTCCTGGTTCGGTAGTGGATTTTGCCAGAATCCACCTGGGCACCTGTGTGGACGGTGGAAAGCAGGTGGACGTCTCGCTTATCCTTCCACTTCAGGGCTATCAGTTTCCCACACTTCTCGAGCTGCTTGTATTTCTGCCCCTTTCGTCGCCTTCTTCGCACATGCCTCTCGCGGTGTTCCTGGGCCAGGTCGTCTTCTGAAGGTGTGTCACTGGAGGAGGCATCTGTGAGAGGAATGACATCACCTGTGAACTTTGGCATAAACTTTCTTGTCTTTCTGACAGTCCCACATGACCCCGTTTTGTTGTCATAAAGAAACTGGCAGAGAGCAGGAGAAGTATACCAGTTGTCAGTGTAGATGATGTGGCCTTTGCCCAGGTAAGGTGCCAACATTTTCCTGACGATGGCACCTGACATGCCCATGGGGTCATTGGCAGCGGCTTTCGGTACGTCAATGTCAGTTCCTGTATACACGATCATGTCAAGCACTATTCCAGTTTCACAGTCGCACAACACGAAGAGCTTGATTCCGAACCTATGCCTCTTCAAGGGGATATACTGCTTGAAAACAAGACGTCCTTTGAAGAGCACGAGCGACTCATCAATCACCAAATTGAGGAAGGGGTAAAAGTATTTCCTATACCTCTCCAACAACATGGTGAACACATCCCGAATTTCCATATCCTGTCAATCCTGTTAGGATTTTCGTTGTCTGCAAAGTGCATAAATCTTAGCAGCAACAAAAATCTGTCACGAGTCATGAACTTATTGAAAGTTTGGGTGGCGATGAGAGGGTCGTGCTTCCAGTAGTGTTGCAACACATGCTTCTTGATCAGAGGCATGAGGAACAACAAGGCAAAGAACGTCAGAAATTCTGCCACAGTCGTATCCACCCAGCCTCGTATTCTCGCTTTTGGAGAAAGGACGTCCAATCTGCCAAACACCCACCTGTAGTAGGCGTTTGTTTGGGCAACGATGTACGTCATTACCTCCATGTCGAAAAAAGCGAGGAAGAAGTCGCTTTCGTTCGCTTGATCATCACAGGGCCAGTCGTCAGTTGTTCCTGACGTCCCAGGATTGAACTGGGGCACGTCAGGTACAAAATTGACCCCGTCAGACCAATCGAACGAAGGCATGCCAGGGATCGGAATGTCGTCTGCGTCTTCTTCTGCGTCTGAAATATCGCTTCCATGGTCGCGATACAGCACTTCATCATCATTACCCTCCTCTTCACTCGACAGACGATGCCCTTCCTCGTTTTCGTCACCGACGTCGGACTCACTCCCACTGTCCACTCCCAAATCCCCCCACCCTTGGTCCCGTGCTAGGGCTTCGTCGTCGAAACCCGGGCTGCCAATGTCCTGCGAATCACCATCAAACAGCAGGGCGGCATACTTAGATGGTGTAAGAGTTTTCCGGGTCACTTTGGCACGTGCGGGAGTCTTATGGACAGGGACAGCAGAGGTGGTGGCAGGGGCGGCGGCAGGGGCGGCGGCGGCAGGGGCGGCGGCGGCAGGGGCAGCAGTGGTGCGTTGGCCTTGATGGCAAGATGATGGTGGTGCCTGTCGCCCTTCTCTCTGTTCCTTGGGCAGGGGCGGCAGGGGCAGCAGGGGCGGCAGGGGCGGCAGGGGCAGCAGGGCCGGCAGGGACACCAGGGCCAGCAGTCGCTTTCCCAGTCGCTTTCCCTCTCCCTTTCCCCTTCCCCTTCCCTGTTCCTTGGGCAGGGGCGGCAGGGGCGGCAGGGGCGGCAGGGGCAGCAGGGGCGGCATGGGCGGCAGGGGCAGCAGGGCCGGCAGGGACACCAGGGCCAGCAGTCGCTTTCCCAGTCGCTTTCCCTCTCCCTTTCCCCTTCCCCTTCCCTGTTCCTTGGGCAGGGGCGGCAGGGGCGGCAGGGGCAGCAGGGGCGGCGGGGGCGGCAGGGGCAGCAGGGGCGGCAGGGGCAGCCGGGCCAGGGGCGGCTGGTGGTGTTGGTGGTGGTAGGGGCACTGTGGCTGGCGTACGGGTTCTTTTCCCTACGCCCGTGCCTTTCATTTTTCCTGCCCCCGCAGGTAATGCAGGTAATGCCTCCTGCGTCGCTGGTACCGGTGGCAGGGGTGGCAGGGGTGGCAGTGGTGGCAGTGGTGGTGGTAGTGGTTGTTGCAGTGGCCTGGGTCGTGGTGGCAGTGTCCCGAAAGACCAATGACCTCTGTGCCATTGCCCTGCTTGCACGTGTTTTACGTGCTTTTGGTGCTGGTGATTCGTCCTCTGAGCTGTAGGGCGTGTCGTACTGGTAGCTAGGGTCCTTTGGCAGCCACCCTCTGCCTTCCACGGCGGCTAACACCACCAGAAGGAGGGCTGGTTGTGTCATCAGGGAGCGAGCGTGAGGGACGTGTAGGCTCCATGACTAGTGCGTGGTTACTGGCGCGGTGGTGCTTGCACGAGTGCGGGGCGAGCGTTTGGCGGGGTGGTATCGAGAGTTGACATGTAGTACTATACCCACACCAATTTTCAGCCGCCTGGCTATAAACGCGCGGTTTTGGTACGTGTTCAAAGTCTCTGCTCTTAAGAGTCTACCCGCAGTGCGCCGGGGGAACTCTTAAGAGTCTCCCCGCAGCTCCCGGGTTAATAGTGTATTATGTTGAGGGTTGTAGATAGTGTCTGGAGCCACAATATCATTAGCTTGCTATATGAGTTCTGACCGGTATGGAGGTCACAATATTGACATAGGGGTACACTGTACCGGCTATGGTACACCAGGTACTCGTTATACTAATAGTGGATTGTGTTGAGGGTTGTAGATAGTGTCTGGAGCCACAATATCATTAGCTTGCTATATGAGGTCTGACCGGTATGGAGGTCACAATTTTGACATAGGGGTACACTGTACCGGCTATGGTACACCAGGTACTCGTTATAGTAATAGTGGATTGTTTTAAGGGTTGTGGATAGGGTCTGGAGCCACAATATCATTAGCTTGCTATATGAGGTCTGACCGGTATGGAGGTCACAATATTGACATAGGGGTACACTGTACCGGCTATGGTACACCAGGAACTCGTTATAGTAATAGTGGATTGTGTTAAGGGTTGTGGATAGGATCTGGAGCCACAATATCATTAGCTTGCTATATGAGGTCTGACCGGTATGGAGGTCACAATATTGACATAGGGGTACACTGTAGCGGCTATGGTACACCAGGTACTCGGTATATTAATAGAGGATTGTGTTGAGGGTTGTAGATAGTGTCTGGAGCCACAATATCATTAGCTTGCTATATGAGGTCTGACCGGTATGGAGGTCACAATATTGACATAGGGGTACACTGTACCGGCTATGGTACACCAGGTACTTGTTATATTAATAATGGATTGTGTTGAGGGTTATAGATAGTGTCTGGAGCCACAATATCATTAGCTTGCTATATGAGGTCTGACCGGTATGGAGGTCACAATATTGACATAGGGGTACACTGTACCGGCTATGGTACACCAGGTACTCGTTATAGTAATAGTGGATTTTGTTAAGGGTTGTGGATAGGATCTGGAGCCACAATATCATTAGCTTTCTATATGAGGTCTGACCGGTATGGAGGCCACAATATTGACATAGGGGTACACTGTACCGGCTATGGTACACCAGGTACTCGTTATATTAATAGTGGATTATGTTGAGGGATGTAGATAGTGTCTGGAGCCACAATATCATTAGCTTGCTATATGAGTTCTGACCGGTATGGAGGTCACAATATTGACATAGGGGTACACTGTACCGGCTATGGTACACCAGGTACTTGTTATACTAATAGCGGATTGTGTTGAGGGTTGTAGATAGTGTCTGGAGCCACAATATCATTAGCTTGCTATATGAGGTCTGACCGGTATGGAGGTCACAATATTGACATAGGGGTACACTGTACCGGCTATGGTACACCAGGTACTCGTTATAGTAATAGTGGATTGTGTTAAGGGTTGTGGATAGGATCTGGAGCCACAATATCATTAGCTTGCTATATGAGGTATGACCGGTATGGAGGTCACAATATTGACATAGGGGTACACTGTGCCGGCTATGGTACACCAGGTACTCGTTATATTAATAGTGAATTGTGTTGAGGTTGTAGATAGTGTCTGGAGCCACAATATCATTAGCTTGCTATATGAGGTCTGACCGGTATGGAGGTCACAATATTGACATAGGGGTACACTGTACCGGCTATGGTACACCAGGTACTCGTTATATTAATAGTGGATTGTGTTGAGGATTGTAGATAATGTCTGGAGCCACAATATCATTAGCTTGCTATATGAGGTCTGACCGGTATGGAGGTCACAATATTGACATAGGGGTACACTGTACCGGCTATGGTACACCAGGTACTCATTATATTAATAGTGGATTGTGTTGAGGGTTGTAGATAGTGTCTGGAGCCACAATATCATCAGATTTCTATATGAGGTCTGACTGGTATGGAGGTCACAATATTGACATAAGGGTACACTGTACCGGCTATGGTACATCAGGTACTCGTTATACTAATAGTGGATTGTGTTGAGGGTTGTAGATAGTGTCTGGAGCCACATTATCATTAGCTTGCTACATGAGGTCTGACCGGTATGGAGGTCACAATATTGACATAGGGGTACACTGTACTGGCTATGGTACACCAGGTACTCGTTATATTAATAGTGGATTGTGTTGAGGGTTGTAGATTGTGTCTGGAGCCACAATATCATTATCTTGCTATATGAGGTCTGACCGGTATGGAGGCCACAATATTGACATAGGGGTACACTGTACAGGCTATGGTACACCAGGTACTCGTTATATTAAATCTTTAATTTCTAAACTACCCTCCTTCGGTTTCTATCCCTCCATCTGTGCCTTTGTCTCTAATTTCCTTTCCGGCCGTTCCATAGCCGCGGTTGTGGACGACCATTGTTCACCTTCCTCACCCTATAACTCTGGGTTCCTCAGGGTCTGTCATATCTCCTTCTCCAATATAAATTTTTTAACTGGATTATAACTGTACCTTAATTACATCCACGACGCAGAGGTACAACTATGCCATTACTCTCTTAAAATTCTGATCTAAGTACTATTTCCATTGAGGAGAGAAACCTTGTTAACTTTAATGCTTCCAAAACCCAATTTCATCTATCTACCCGTCAGGATAGCGGACTATCCCTTATTCTTACAATACAACCCTTCATCTTCTCTCAATATTCTTGGTTTCTCTTTTCTTCTGCTTTCATGGAAGGACCATATGACAGTCTTGCTAAGCCTCTCCCAGAAGCTGGGTGTGCTCAACCGCCTTAGGGGTTCTCCCCCGGCACAGCTTCTTGCTCTGTACAGGGCATAGTGTGCGCCCTTGTATTGATATTGTTCACATGTGTGGGAGGTTCTCCACACCGCTCCTCCTAGACAAATTGGAGGCCTTCGTATTAACCACTCACAACTACTCCTGCAATCTCTCTCTCTCCGCCGCAATGTTGCATTTTTCTATATAATAATCAGTGTTCCTCAGAGCTATCCCAGTGCATAACACCTCTTTATAGGGAACGTGACCCGTCCCCGTCTTGCAACCACTCCACCCCTATTCTGTGCACTCTCCCACCCAAGAGTGGAAACGTTACTCTCAAACTTTCTTCTACTCAACAGCTGAGCTCTGGAACTCTCTCCCAGAATCAGTCTTTCCCTCTTCCTATGACTTAAATTGCCTTCAACTCCGTGTGATTTTGGCTCGAACGCCCTTTATTTTGGCCTGTCACTCTTTCAACTATGGGGGGGGGGGCACTCGCTATAGGCAGTTATCTTTGACCTCCCTCATCACACTTGAAAAAAAAAAAAAAAATTAATAGTGGATTGTGTTGAGGGTTATAGATTGTGTATGGAACCACAATTATTGCATTAGCTAATTGCTATATGAGGTCTGACTGGTATGGAGGTCACAATATTGACATAGGGGTACACTGTACCGGCTATGGTACACCAGGTACTCGTTATATTATTAGTGGATTGATTTAAGGGTTGTAGATAGGGTCTGGAGCCACAATATCATTAGCTTGCTATATGAGGTCTGACCGGTATGGAGGTCACAATATTGACATAGGGGTACACTGTACCGGCTATGGTACACCAGGTACACGTTATAGTAATAGTGGATTGTTTTAAGGGTTGTGGATAGGGTTTGGAGACCACATTATCATTAGCTTGCTATATGAGGTCTGACCGGTATGGAGATCACAATATTGACATAGGGGTACACTGTACCGGCTATGGTACACCAGGTACTCGTTATATTAATAGTGGATTGTGTTGAGGGCTGTAGATAGTGTCTGGAGGCACAATATCATTAGCTTGCTATATGAGATCTGACCGGTATGGAGGTCACAATATTGTCATAGGGGTACACTGTACCGGTTATGGTACACCTGGTACTCCTTATATTAATAGTGGATTGTGTTGAGGGTTGTAGATAGTGTCAGGAGCCACAATATCATTAGCTTGCTATATGAGGTCTGACCGGTATGGAGGTCACAATATTGACAAAGGGGTACACTGTACCGGCTATGGTACACCAGGTACACGTTATAGTAATAGTGGATTGTTTTAAGGGTTGTGGGTAGGGTCTGGAGCCACAATTTGTTAGTAGTCTTGGCAAATCCAACGTCAAGGCTATTAACCTAATTGCAATGACGACTTGTCTATTTTGACTGCTATGTCGTCATTCCAACCGCGGTTAAAAAGAAAACGTCTAGAGTCTACTCCTTATCTTGCTCTAGGAGACGTTGTACATTAACCAAAACTACCACCGAAGGTGAAAAAAGCATAGAAGAGAAGAAAAAGGGGTTTACCTTAGTTACCGCTTAAGGCCCATCCCGTGTTCCGTCATGTGCAGATCCCTGTCGAACGTGCGCATGAGCGACCCTCTCTTGTCATCATTTTTTCACGCGCTCCATTGAATGAAGTCGCTTTGTGTTGTGCTCCTTTAATTCACCCTGTTAGGTTCGTTTCGGCTTATCTGGCCTTCTTTTTTGTTTAGACAGATGTTACGTGATCTAGGCACACGTAAATGGGCTCCTAAGTGTGTATAATGGAGACGTGTGTGGAAATAGCTACCGAAGCTACGCGGGCGTCTGACCTTCCTCGTATATTTTTTCATTCTTTCTCTTTTTATATTCTTTTTTCCTGTTAGTCTGGGAGTTTAGCTTTTAGCTCATTTAGCCTAGCTCGTTTTCCTCATTCAGGAATTGCTATGCCCTATGAGTTTTCATTTTTTCATAGCCTAGTGTACCGTTGGTAAACAATCTGAGATTTCGTTGGTGGCGGTGCTGTTTGTAAGAGTTTGTGTCGGCCGCATTATTAGCGTTATTCACGAGTCCCCCCTTTCGAGTCCTTCACTGTGTCTCAAGGGCCTGGGCGACAGGTGGTTCATGATACTCCAGGGGTACCCCACGGGGGCCCCTCTTTCACACCACAGGGTTTTTCGCCCCTGACACATTCTCTGCTCACGGCTAGGCCACCCTTTTTCTCACCAGTTTCATTTACTGGTTTTTGTTTTCTCTTCCTGTTTCACCTCCATCCTTTCATAGTCTTTTGCCCAATCCAGGGGTACCTCACGGGGGCCCCTGTTTGTGCGAAACCACCCTCCCTGCCACTTCTCCTCATGGGCTTTGCTCTATCTCTGTGGGTTGGGTGGTTCCTGGGGGATGTGCCTCCTCTCCCCTGGTGTGTCTTCCTGCCTCTCCCTTTACCGGTTGAGTCATGATAACTTAAAGGAAGACACAGCTCAGCTTGATCGCCAGCAGCGCGTGGAGTCCATAAGGAGATGACGCACATTTGTGGTCTTTTTTGGTATTCCTAGACGCTCCTCTCGCTTTTTCGGCGCCGGACCATCTCGGCCGGTCCCAAATTTGCGGAGCTAGATTCGGACCTCTGGGACGTTTCGGCTCCCCGCAAATTTGCGGAGATCGTTGGGGGGTCCGCAAAATTGCGCGGGAGGGTGGTGTCGGTACGGTTATGCCTCCATTGGCCCGCAAATTTGCGGTAATAGTTGGCTTTCACTATTGACTTTTTTTATGTCATCTTGTTGCCTGATACTATATTGGTGTATGCACTTTACTGGTGTTATAGGCCCTGCATGTAAGATGTTGAGTGGTGGTTAACACTTTCTCCATCTTTGCAGGTTCTGCTAGTGCTCTTCCGCCTCGGCCGCCCTCCTCACCTACCTCTGTGCTCCCAGTTTAGGGTGAGTACGGATGCCTGTTTGCATGTGTGTTCCTGTTTCCCCATGCTCCTTCCCTGGTTCTTCTTGGACATTCTCTCCACTTACTCCTTCGACGTGCTGATTATGGTGGGTGTTCTTCTAGAGCAGGTGGGCTGCCTTGCTTTCGCTTGGTTGTCGCTCCCCGTGCTTGGAGAGCCACAAGTCCTGCTTGCGCCACTCGCTCTGTGTGTCCTCTACGGCCTACCTCCCTGCTCTGCGTGGCACGTGTCTGGCCCTGGTGGATGTGCTGCACCATGGCCCTGGTTCCTCGGCGGCGGCTGTGGCCTCTGCTTCCCTTCCGTCGGTGTGGACGATGGTCTCCCGCCACATTAGGACTGTGGACCCCCGTTCCACGGCCTTTGTTGCCGACCGGATCCGCGTCGCCCTGGGTATCCCTGACCCGACTGAAGGCCGTTCACCTGGCCCTCTCCCTGCTCGGGCCCTCCCCTGGGTCCCGCAGCCGGTCGTCCCATCGTCGGGGGGTTCCCCAGCTCCGTCCACGCTCTCGCTCGCCTCGTCGTCGTCTCTACTGCCACTCGTCGTCCTCCTGATCGCCTTGACGACACCCATCGCCCTCGTCATGGTTCTCGCCCTGAGGCCGGGGTTAGTGGCTCTGCCCCTGTGCGCCCTCCCCTGGCCTCTACGGATAGGGGCCTACTCCCTTCCGCCCGCTTCCCCAGCCCAGACGACTTCCTCTTACGTTGTCCTCTCCGCGTGCGGTTGTTCATGCTGTAGCTGGCCCTCTGCTCCCTCCTCCTACACTGTCCAGGAGGGTCCGCCTGGATGTCGTTGCTTCTCCTACTTCACCTGCTTCATTGCCTATTCTTCCTTTACGGTCTCGTCCCACGGTGGAGGTCCCTCCCTCCTCCGCCTCGGTGTCGGACCGCCCTGTTATCTCAGCCCCGGGGATCCTTGCTCTGTTTCCCCCCGCGGCTCCTTCTGGCCTCCTTTCACCCGGCCAGCCTTCCAAATCCCGTCGTCCTGCTCCTCCTCATTCTTCTCTTCCTGACCTTCACTTACCGTCTCGCCTGGGGGGTACCCCTCCTCTTGCCTCGGTGGGGTTTCGCGAGGTTTCGGGGTCCCCTTTATCAGGAGCTGACGTGTCGCTGGAAGAAGAGGATGGTGCTGTTTCCCCCTCAGCCGTTCGTGATCGGGGACGAGTCCCTCAACGGCGACACAACCGTCGTCGCTCGCCTTTCTTGGGCCGCGACGCTGCTGGTTCGTGTCGTGGGTCTCGCTCCCACTCCCGCTCGCCCCTGCGGGCCGACCAATCTGGGGGGGGGGGGTCGCCTCTCTCGGATCGATTGTCGGCTATGCAGGGCTGGGTTGTGTCACGCTTCGACGGGCGCTTGGAGTCGATGGAAGACTCCCTCTTCTCGCACTTCTTGGCGGTGACTCACCCTCAGCGCCTCACCCTACTTACCCCTGCTACGGTCCCCCTCCCTTCTGCAGGCCTACGCTCTGGTCAGACTTCAGCCGCCCTGACATCCTTCGGCTGTTCAGTCCCTGGCTGTGTTGACGGGTCTGTCCTCCTATGGGACAGGTTTGTGCGACGCCGGTACGCCTGGCTTAGCCATCATGCTCGTTCACCCTCTCCCATTGGAGGCCTGGTTTGCTGTGGCCTTCGACTTCACACATCGATCCGTCGACGGCTCTCCTTCAGTCCCTCCCCCGGAGTCATCACTGATTTTGCCTCCTCTTGTGTCTGTCGGCGGGTTGGACGGCGCGTTCTGGTCCTGGATGAGCGCGCCCGTTCTTGAACTTTGTTCTATTGCTACCCCGTTCTTCTCTCACCCGGATCAGCCATCTGTCGCAAAGGTTTTTCCCTTGCGAGAGAGGGTGACGGACTTATTGTCTTGTCTTTAGGTTCCCTCCAGACGTCTGTTCACCACCTGCGGCTTTTCGAGGCGTCTGCGCCAGGCGATCTTCGCGAGGGTTTGGACCGCGTTCGGCGGGTCCGCCTTCGGCTCGCGGTGTCTTTGGTTCCCGAGCTGAAGGCGGTTTTGTGCGCGGCAACTCGGCGACGCCCGACGGTACGGTCCTCGTTCTGCCGGCCGGCCCCCTTGGATATTCGTCAGGGTTTGTTGTACTCTGTGCTATATACGTCGGTTTTTTTTATGCAGGATGCTTGGGAATGCTACGCTTCTCTGTCGGCGGCCCCTGCTTCCGCCACGCGACGACGCGCTGTGTCGTTGCGGACCCTGCTTACGTCACGCACCGACGAGCTGTGTCGCGCGCGGGGTCTTCTCAGAACCCTTCTGCCGGTCCTCTTCGGGGTGCTGCTGCGAGTGCTGCCGCCTTGCACGGGCGCAGGACTGGGACGTTGCAGGCCAGTGCGTCGGTTCCGCCTCGCACTTCTGTTCTTGCCCCTTTCATCCCCGCCGTGTCGGGAATGGCCGGCCTTCCACTTCCGGCCGCCCTTCGACGGGGTCAGCCCCGCGCCGGCCTGGGGTTGGGGGTGGCCCACCCTTTTCGACGAGGTTGGGGGGGGGGGGTAGAGGAGGTCAACGTGGCGCTCATGCCCGCACGGCCCGTACCGGGGGTACCTCCACGTCAACACAATGTGTAGTTCTCTGGGTCGGCCTCCTTGTTCTCCTTCTCGCCTGGCCGACCGGGTCGCTCCCCTCCTCTCGGGTGCTCCCTCGGGTTGTTTTCGCCCTTGCGCCCCTCGGTAGCCGCGAGGGACGTTTGGGGACGGCGGGTTGCGCGGAGGGGTCTCACCTGGAGGTAGACGTCCAGACCCCCACTCCGCTCTTGTCACCGACGCCGGCCCGTTTCTTCAGAGGTGGCCCACGTGCTCACTTCCATGCCCGAGCTGGGTAGCGTCGAGGGAGGTGACCGCCGGTCACCCGGTTTTCCTCTCCCGTGTCTTTCTGGTACCGTCGACGAACTGCGACGCGATGCGACCGGTGGTGGATCTGTCGGCCCTCAACGGGCACATCGTGCACACACGGTTTCGGATGCTGCCGGTACCCCTGGTACGCCTGGCCCTGTGCCCTCTGTCGTGGGTAGTGTCGCTGGCCCTCCAAGATGCGTCTTGGCTCGTTCCTCTCCATCCTCGCTTCCAGCGCTTCTTGGCCGTTCGGACTTCCGGTCGTGTGTTCCTGTTCGACGGCCTTCCCTTCAGTCTCCACATCGCGCCGCGGATCTTCTCCGCACTGGTGAGGCAGGCTCTGGGTCCTCTCCTCAGGTGCGGGCACCAGATCCTGTTTTCCTTGGCCGATTGGTTGGTAGTTTCCGAAGCCCTAGGACTGTGCATTGGCGACGCCCTCACAGTCGTTCGCAACATCGCACGGTTAGGGTTCCCCTTCGATGTTCCCAAGTCACGCTTGACCCCGTCGCGTGTCGTGCTATGGGTCGGTCTCGCATGGGTTTTGTCCGGCGCTACAGTGACCCGGGGTCTGCCGGCCGCGGTGCACCTTCGGTGGAAGGTCTTCGCCGTGTTGCACTCGGTCTCCCTCCCGGGGTGGCTCTGGGACTCGTTCGTGGGTTCGCTGCATTGGGCCGCTCTGCCCCTTCCCTTAGGGAGCCTCTGGCTACTCCGCCTCCTCCTCATGGGCTCCGTGGTGTTTCCGTTGCCCCTATGGATCGGCTCCTGCCGCTCCCGCGTACCGTTCGCAGACGCTTCGGTCGCTGGGTTGCTCGGGGCTCGCTCTCTGCGGCTGTGCCCTGGACCGCCCCCCCGCCGACGGTTTGGGTAGCCACAGATACGTCGAGCGAGGTTGGGTGAGGTTCCCGATCGAACTTGGGACGTCCACTTCCCGGCAGATGGGTGGGTCTCCCTCCACTTACCCGTCTATGCCCTCGGACTGTTGGTTCCTTTGTTCTTCCTGCGGGACCACGCGCTGGCCCTTCGGGGTAAGTCGGTGGCCTTCGGGTTGGACACTCAGACAAGCTGTCCCCTGTTTCCTTATGCGGGGGTCCTCCAGGTCGTTGACTCTATTGGGGGTCTCGGTGGAGTTGTTCTTCCTCGCGGACCGACACCCCTTCTCCTTGCATGCCTCCTCCCTGCCCGGGCCTGCCGCCCTGTCGAGAGGGCAGGGCGTTCTTGTAGAATGGGCGATGAAACGGACTGTGTTTGCCGACCTCGCGGCTTCCTGAGGTGTTCCGGAGGTCGCCTTGTTCTCATCGGGGGTGCCGCGCCAGTTGCCTTTGGACCTCTCCCTCCGGCCTCGCGCTCCAGGGGGGGTCCGGACGCTTTCATGGTAGCCTGGTACAGGTGGCGGTCGATATACATCTTTCCGCCACCAGACGCGCTGTTGATGTGCCCAGTCCTCGCGAGGCTGCGGCTGTACCACGGCTGCGTCTGGCTCCTCGCGCCTCTGTGGCCGGCACGGCTTGGTCCGCCCGGTTGCCGCCGTGGTGCCCGAGTCCGGTCCCTCTACCTGTCCCCAGCTTGCACTTGGGCTAGGTTGGGGACCTGCGGACCTCGTTGGCCTTCGCATCGTGCTTGTTCATGAGGCACGGTGGCTCCCGGTCCCCGGCCGGGCCCTGACTGACTTCCTGCAGCGTTCCTGGCCATCTTCTCCTTGGGGGCCTTACGGGTCCCGCTGGAGGTCTTTTACTAGGTGGCTACAGGCCACTCGCCTGCCAGTTGGCTCTCCTTCCCTCGTCCTACGCTCCTTGTTTCACCTCTTCCGTACACGTCACTTTCAAGTCGACGCTATACATACCCACTTGTCTGCCTTCCGGGGGGTCTTTGGGTCCGTCGCTGGGCTGGTCGTTCCGCCACAGGAGCTGGATTCCTTCCTGACGGCTGCCTTCCGGGATCGACCGCCTCCGCGCCAGGTCCCTCCGCAGTGGGATCTGGGGCGGGCTCTGGTCCTTCTGGCTTCACCCACGTATACAAGGGCCGCTATGCCGGTTCCGTTGCTCGGGCGTCCGCTCTTCCTTGTCGCTCTGGCCACTGGGGATCGGGTGTCTGCACTAGCGGCTTTGTCACGGCCCCGGGACTGCGTGCGATTCTCCCCGTCCTTGCATGGCGTCTCGTTCGCCTCCTCCCCTCCTTTTGTTACCACGCATGGGAGGGAGGCCCCCGCTTTCCAGCCTTTCGCCGTCCAGGCTTTACGGCGTGGGCGTCCTCGCCATGTGTTGTGCCCGGTGTCAGCCTTGCACTCCTCTGTTGCGTCTGTGGCGCCGCCTTCGGGTACTGCTGTGTGGGTGTCTCCTCGGACTGGTGGGAGGCTCTCGCAGGTGTAGATGGGCCGCCACGTTTGTCGGACCGTTCGTGCCCGTCACCCTGTTTGTAGGGGTTCTGCGCACGATGTCAGATCCTTTGCTGCCTCCTTCCGGTTCCTGCCACGTCGATCTACCTGCCTTCGCCTCAGCGGTTTTGTGGTCTTCTATCAATTCCTTCATTCCTCCTACCTCTCACTGTCCAGGGGTCGACCCCCTCGGCCGGTGATTGCTCTCGGGGGTCGTGTTTCCTGGTGCTCTGGCGAAGATCCCTGGTCTTCCCCCCTTGTCCCTCGTTCTTTTCCTTCGTTTTGTTTGACAAAAAGGGGGGGGGGGGTGTACGGGTTTGCAACACTGGATTGCAAGTTTGGGATTATGTATTGTTCCAGTACATAAGTGTTTTTGCCACATTGAAAATTGTGTTTTGTTCTTGTGTTCAGTGTTTTTGTTGGTTTTTGAAGAAAAGGGATTTTGGGTAAGGTACCTTTTTGGTTTCAGACAAGTCTATGTTTTTGCATTACTATGAATGACGGGCATGTGTTAAAACTGTTCTTTTTAGCTACTCCTCAGTTTTTCACTCTTTTATTAAACTCTTGTTTAAATTGTGTCTTTGTCATTCATAATTTTGTTTTATGCATTGGTTTTTTTGGTAGGTTGGGCTTGGATGTCCTCCTCCTATTTGTTATGCAGCCTTGACGTTGGATTTGCCAAGACTACTAACAAATTGGGAGGTTTGACGTACCTCCCAGCCTACCAAATAGGAAAACCTACTATTTGGTAGTAGTCTTGGAAAATCCAATGTACATAATACCCTCCCTCACGCCGGACCCCTGCCCATCCGCGTTCTTCTGCTGACGTGAGATTTGATGACAAGAGAGGGTCGCTCATGCGCACGTTCGACAGGGATCTGCACATGACGGAACACGGGATGGGCCTTAAGCGGTAACTAAGGTAAACCCCTTTTTCTTCTCTTCTATGCTTTTTTCACCTTCGGTGGTAGTTTTGGTTAATGTACAACGTCTCCTAGAGCAAGATAAGGAGTAGACTCTAGACGTTTTCTTTTTAACCGCGGTTGGAATGACGACATAGCAGTCAAAATAGACAAGTCGTCATTGCAATTAGGTTAATAGCCTTGACGTTGGATTTTCCAAGACTATACCAAATAGTAGGTTTTCCTATTTGGTAGGTTGGGAGGTACGTCAAACCTCCCATTATCATTAGCTTGCTATATGAGGTCTGACCGGTATGCAGGTCACAATATTGACATAGGGGTACACTGTACCGGCTATGGTACACCAGGTACTCGTTATATTAATAGTGGATTGTGTTGTTGGTTGTAGATAGTGTCTGGAGCCACAATATCATTAGCTTGCTATATGAGGTCTGACCGGTATGGAGGTCACAATATTGACATAGGGGTACACTGTACCGGCTATGGTACACCAGGTACTCGTTATATTAATAGTGGATTGTGTTGAGGGTTGTAGATAGTGTCTGGAGCCACAATATCATTAGCTTGCTATATGAGGTCTGACCGGTATGGAGGTCACAATATTGACATAGGGGTACACTGTACCGGCTATGGTACACCAGGTACTCGTTATATTAATAGTGGATTGTGTTGAGGGTTGTAGATAGTGTCTGGAGCCACAATATCATTAGCTTGCTATATGAGGTCTGACCGGTATGGAGGTCACAATATTGACATAGGGGTACACTGTACCGGCTATGGTACACCAGGTACTCGTTATATTAATAGTGTATTGTGTTGAGGGTTGTAGATAGTGTCTGGAGCCACAATATCATTAGCTTGCTATATGAGGTCTGACCGGTATGGAGGTCACAATATTGACATAGGGGTACACTGTACCGGCTATGGTACACCAGGTACTCGTTATATTAATAGTGGATTGTGTTGAGGGTTGTAGATAGTGTCTGGAGCCACAATATCATTAGCTTGCTATATGAGGTCTGACCGGTATGGAGGTCACAATATTGACATAGGGGTACACTGTACCGGCTATGGTACACCAGGTACTCGTTATATTAATAGTGAATTGTGTTGAGGTTGTAGATAGTGTCTGGAGCCACAATATCATTAGCTTGCTATATGAGGTCTGACCGGTATGGAGGTCACAATATTGACATAGGGGTACACTGTACCGGCTATGGTACACCAGGTACTCGTTATATTAATAGTGGATTGTGTTGAGGGTTGTAGATAGTGTCTGGAGCCACAATATCATTAGCTTGCTATATGAGGTCTGACTGGTATGGAGGTCACAATATTGACATAGGGGTACACTGTACCGGCTATGGTACACACGGTACTCGTTATATTAATAGTGGATTGTGTTGAGGTTGTAGATAGTGTCTGGAGCCACAATATCATTAGCTTGCTATATGAGGTCTGACCGGTATGGAGGTCACAATATTGACATAGGGGTACACTGTACCGGCTATGGTACACCAGGTACTCGTTATATTAATAGTGGATTGTGTTGAGGGTTGTAGATAGTGTCTGGAGCCACAATATCATTAGCTTGCTATATGAGGTCTGACCGGTATGGAGGTCACAATATTGACATAGGGGTACACTGTACCGGCTATGGTACACCAGGTACTCGTTATATATATGGTGGATTTTGTTGAGGGTTGTAGATAGTGTCTGGAGCCACAATATCATTAGCTTGCTATATGAGGTCTGATCGGTATGGAGGTCACAATATTGACATAGGGGTACACTGTACCGGCTATGGTACACCAGGTAATCGTTATATTAATAGTGGATTGTGTTGAGGGTTGTAGATAATGTCTGGAGCCACAAAATCATTAGCTTGCTATATGAGGTCTGACCGGTATGGAGGTCACAATATTGACATAGGGGTACACTGTACCGGCTGTGGTACACCAGGTACTCGTTATATTAATAGTGGATTGTGTTGAGGGTTGTAGATAGTGTCTGGAGCCACACTATCATTAGCTTGCTATATGAGGTCTGACCGGTATGGAGGTCACAATATTGACATAGGGGTACACTGTACTGGCTATGGTACACCAGGTACTTGTTATATTGATAGTGGATTGTGTTGAGGGTTGTAGATAGTGTCTGGAGCCACAATATCATTAGCTTGCTATATGAGGTCTGACCGGTATGGAGGTCACAATATTGACATAGGGGTACACTGTACCGGCTATGGTACACCAGGTACTCGTTATATTAATAGTGGATTGTGTTAAGGGTTTTAGATAGTGTCTGGAGCCACAATATCATTAGCTTGCTATATGAGGTCTGACCGGTATGGAGGTCACAATATTGACATAGGGGTACACTGTACCGGCTATGGTACACCAGGTACTCGTTATATTAATAGTGGATTGTGTTGAGGGTTGTAGATAGTGTCTGGAGCCACAAAATCATTAGCTTGCTATATGAGGTCTGACCGGTATGGAGGTCACAATATTGACATAGGGGTACACTGTACCGGCTATGGTGCACCAGGTACTCGTTATATTAATAGTGGATTGTGTTTAGGGTTGTAGATAGTGTCTGGAGCCACAATATCATTAGCTTGCTATATGAGGTCTGACCGGTATGGAGGTCACAATATTGACATAGGGGTACACTGTACCGGCTATGGTGCACCAGGTACTCGTTATATTAATAGTGGATTGTGTTGAGGGTTGTAGATAGTGTCTGGAGCCACAATATCATTAGCTTGCTATATGAGGTCTGACCGGTATGGAGGTCACAATATTGACATAGGGGTACACTGTACCGGCTATGGACACCAGGTACTCGTTATATTAATAGTGGATTGTGTTGAGGGTTGTAGATAGTGTCTGGAGCCACAATATCATTAGCTTGCTATATGAGGTCTAACCGGTATGGAGGTCACAATATTGACATAGGGGTACACTGTACCGGCTATGGTACACCAGGTACTCGTTATATTAATAGTGGATTGTGTTGAGGGTTGTAGATAGTGTCTGGAGCCACACTATCATTAGCTTGCTATATGAAGTCTAACCGGTATGGAGGTCACAATATTGACAAAGGGGTACACTGTACCGGCTATGGTACACCAGGTACTCGTTATGTTAATAGCGGATTGTGTTGAGGGTTGTAGATAGGGTCTGGAGCCACAATATCATTAGCTTGCTATATGAGGTCTGACCGGTATGGAGGTCACAATATTGACATAGGGGTACACTGTACCGGCTATGGTACACCACGTACTCGTTATATTAATAGTGGATTGTGTTGAGGGTTGTAGATAATGTCTGGAGCCACAATATCATTAGCTTGCTATATGAGGTCTGACCGGTATGGAGGTCACAATATTGACATAGGGGTACACTGTACCGGCTATGGTACACCAGGTACTCGTTATATTAATAGTGGATTGTGTTGAGGGTTGTAGATAGTGTCGGGAGCCACAATATCATTAGCTTGCTATATGAGGTCTGACCGGTATGGAGGTCACAATATTGACATAGGGTACACTGTACCAGCTATGGTGCACCAGGTACTCGTTATATTACTAGTGGATTGTGTTGAGGGTTGTAGATAGTGTCTGGAGCCACAATATCATTAGCTTGCTATATGAGGTCTGACCGGTATGGAGGTCACAATATTGACATAGGGGTACATTGTACCGGCTATGGTACACCAGGTACTCGTTATATTAATAGTGGATTGTGTTGAGGGTTGTAGATAGTGTCTGGAGCCACAATATCATTAGCTTGCTATATGAGGTCTGACCGGTATGGAGGTCACAAGATTGACATAGGGGTACACTGTACCGGCTATGGTACACCAGGTACTCGTTATATTAATAGTGGATTGTGTTGAGGGTTGTAGATAGTGTCTGGAGCCACAAAATCATTAGCTTGCTATATGAGGTCTGACCGGTATGGAGGTCACAATATTGACGTAGGGGTACACTGTACCGGCTATGGTGCACCAGGTACTCGTTATATTAATAGTGGATTGTGTTGAGGGTTGTAGATAGTGTCTGGAGCCACAATATCATTAGCTTGCTATATGAGGTCTGACCGGTATGGAGGTCACAATATTGACATAGGGGTACACTGTACCGGCTATGGTGCACCAGGTACTCGTTATATTAATAGTGGATTGTGTTGAGGGTTGTAGATAGTGTCTGGAGCCACAATATCATTAGCTTGCTATATGAGGTCTGACCGGTATGGAGGTCACAATATTGACATAGGAGTACACTGTACCGGCTATGGTACACCAGGTACTCGTTATATTAATAGTGGATTGTGTTGAGGTTTGTAGATAGTGTCGGGAGCCACAATATCATTAGCTTGCTATATGAGGTCTGACCGGTATGGAGGTCACAAGATTGACATAGGGGTACACTGTACCGGCTATGGTACACCAGGTACTCGTTATATTAATAGTGGATTGTGTTGAGGGTTGTAGATAGTGTCTGGAGCCACAAAATCATTAGCTTGCTATATGAGGTCTGACCGGTATGGAGGTCACAATATTGACGTAGGGGTACACTGTACCGGCTATGGTGCACCAGGTACTCGTTATATTAATAGTGGATTGTGTTGAGGGTTGTAGATAGTGTCTGGAGCCACAATATCATTAGCTTGCTATATGAGGTCTGACCGGTATGGAGGTCACAATATTGACATAGGGGTACACTGTACCGGCTATGGTACACCAGGTACTCCTTATATTAATAGTGGATTGTGTTGAGGGTTGTAGATAGTGTCTGGAGCCACAATATCATTAGCTTGCTATATGAGGTCTGACCGGTATGGAGGTCACAATATTGACATAGGGGTACACTGTACCGGCAATGGTGCACCAGGTACTCGATATATTAATAGTGGATTGTGTTGTTGGTTGTAGATAGTGTCTGGAGCCACAATATCATTAGCTTGCTATATGAGGTCTGACCGGTATGGAGGTCACAATATTGACATAGGGGTACACTGTACCGGCTATGGTGCACCAGGTACTCGTTATATTAATAGTGGATTGTGTTGAGGGTTGTAGATAGTGTCTGGAGCCACAATATCATTAGCTTGCTATATGAGGTCTGACCGGTATGGAGGTCACAATATTGACATAGGGGTACACTGTACCGGCTATTGTACACCAGGTACTCGTTATATTAATAGTGGATTGTGTTGAGGGTTGTAGATAGTGTCTGGATCCACACTATCATTAGCTTGCTATATGAGGTCTGACCGGTATGGAGGTCACAATATTGAATTAGGGGTACACTGTACCGGCTATGGTACACCAGGTACTCATTATATTAATAGTGGATTGTGTTGAGGGTTGTAGATAGTGTCTGGAGCCACAAAATCATTAGCTTGCTATATGAGGTCTGACCGGTATGGAGGTCACAATATTGACATAGGGGTACACTGTACCGGCTATGGTACACCAGGTACTCTTTTATTAATAGTGGATTGTGTTGAGGGTTGTAGATAGTGTCTGGAGCCACAACATCATTAGCTTGCTATATGAGGTCTGACCGGTATGGAGGTCACAATATTGACATAGGGGTACACTGTACCGGCTATGGTACACCAGGTACTCGTTTTATTAATAGTGGATTGTGTTGAGGGTTGTAGATAGTGTCTGGAGCCACAATATCATTAGCTTGCTATATGAGGTCTGACCGGTATGGAGGTCACAGTATTGACATAGGAGTACACCGTACCGGCTATGGTACACTAGGTACTCGTTATATTAATAGTGGATTGTGTTGAGGGTTGTAGATAGTGTCTGGAGCCACAATATCATTAGCTTGCAATATGAGGTCTGACTGGTATGGTGGTCACAATTCTGACATAGGGGTACACTGTACCGACTATGGTACAACAGGTATTCGTTATATTAATAGTGGATTGTGTTGAGGGATGTAGATAGTGTCTGGAGCCACAATATCATTAGCTTGCATATGATGTCTGACCGGTATGGAGGTCAAAATATTGACATAGGGGTACACTGTACCGGCTATGGTACAACAATTACTCGTTATATTAATAGTGGATTGTGTTGAGGGTTGTACAAGGTGTCTGGAGCCACAATATCATTAGCTTGCTATGTGAGGTCTGACCGGTGTGGAGGTCACAATATTGACATAGGGGTACACTGTACCGGCTATGGTACACCAGGTACTCGTTATATATATGGTGGATTTTGTTGAGGGTTGTAGATAGTGTCTGGAGCCACAATATCATTAGCTTGCTATATGAGGTCTGATCGGTATGGAGGTCACAATATTGACATAGCGGTACACTGTACCGGCTATGGTACACCAGGTAATCGTTATATTAATAGTGGATTGTGTTGAGGGTTGTAGATAGTGTCTGGAGCCACAATATCATTAGCTTGCTATATGAGGTCTGACCGGTATGGAGGTCACAATATTGACATAGGGGTACACTGTACCGGCTATGGTACACCAGGTACTCGTTATATTAATAGTGGATTGTGTTGAGGGTTGTAGATAGTGTCTGGAGCCACAATATCATTAGCTTGCTATATGAGGTCTGACCGGTATGGAGGTCACAATATTGACATAGGGGTACACTGTACCGGCTATGGTACACCAGGTAGTCGTTATATTAATAGTGGATTGTGTTGAGGGTTGTAGATAGTGTCTGGAACCACAATATCATTAGCTTGCTATATGAGGTCTGACCGGTATGGAGGTTACAATATTGACGTAGGGGTACACTGTACCGGCTATGGTACACCAGGTACTCGTTATATTAATAGTGGATTGTGTTGAGGGTTGTAGATAGTGTCTGGAGCCACAATATCATTAGCTTGCTATATGAGGTCTGACCGGTATGGAGGTCACAATATTGACATAGGGGTACACTGTACTGGCTATGGTACACCAGGTACTCGTTATATTAATAGTGGATTGTGTTGAGGGTTGTAGATAGTGTCTGGAGCCACAATATCATTAGCTTGCTATATGAGGTCTGACCGGTATGGAGGTCACAATATTGACATAGGGGTACACTGTACCGGCTATGGTACACCAGGTACTCGTTATATTAATAGTGGATTGTGTTGAGGGTTGTAGATAGTGTCTGGAGCCACAATATCATTAGCTTGCTATATGAGGTCTGACCGGTATGGAGGTCACAATATTGACATAGGGGTACACTCTACCGGCTATGGTGCACCAGGTACTCGTTATATTAATAGTGGATTGTGTTGAGGGTTGTAGATAGTGTCTGGAGCCACAATATCATTAGCTTGCTATATGAGATCTGACCGGTATGGAGGTCAAAATATTGACAGGGGTACACTGTACCGGCTATGGTACACCAGGTACTCGTTATATTAATAGTGGATTGTGTTGAGGGTTGTAGATAGTGTCTGGAGCCACAATATCATTAGCTTGCTATATGGGGTCTGACCGGAATGGAGGTCACAATATTGACATAGGGGTACACTGTACCGGCTATGGTACACCAGGTACTCGTTATATTAATAGTGGATTGTGTTGAGGGTTGTAGATAGTGTCTGGAGCCACAATATCATTAGCTTGCTATATGAGGTCTGACCGGTATGGAGGTCACAATATTGACATAGGGGTACACTGTACCGGCTATGGTGCACCAGGTACTCGTTATATTAATAGTGGATTGTGTTGAGGGTTGTAGATAGTGTCTGGAGCCACAATATCATTAGCTTGCTATATGAGGTCTGACCGGTATGGAGGTCACAATATTGACATAGGGGTACACTGTACCGGCTATGGTACACCAGGTACTCGTTTATTAATAGTGGATTGTGTTGAGGGTTGTAGATAGTGTCTGGAGCCACAATATCATTAGCTTGCTATATGAGGTCCGACCGGTATGGAGGTCACAATATTGACATAGGGGTACACTGTACCGGCTATGGTACACCAGGTACTCGTTATATTAATAGTGGATTGTGTTGAGGGTTGTAGATAGTGTCTGGAGCCACAATATCATTAGCTTGCAATATGAGGTCTGACTGGTATGGTGGTCACAATTCTGACATAGGGGTACAGTGTACCGACTATGGTACAACAGGTATTCGTTATATTAATAGTGGATTGTGTTGAGGGATGTAGATAGTGTCTGGAGCCGCAATATCATTAGCTTGCTATATGATGTCTGACCGGTATGGAGATCAAAATATTGACATAGGGGTACATTGTACCGGCTATGGTACAACAAATACTCGTTATATTAATAGTGGATTGTGTTGAGGGTTGTACAAAGTGTCTGGAGCAACAATATCATTAGCTTGCTATGTGAGGTCTGACCGGTGTGGAGGTCACAATATTGACATAGGGGTACACTGTACCGGCTATGGTACACCAGGTACTCGTTATATATATGGTGGATTTTGTTGAGGGTTGTAGATAGTGTCTGGAGCCACAATATCATTAGCTTGCTATATGAGGTCTGATCGGTATGGAGGTCACAATATTGACATAGGGGTAAACTGTACCGGCTATGGTACACCAGGTACTCATTATATTAATAGTGGATTGTGTTGAGGGTTGTAGATAGTGTCTGGAGACACAACATCATTAGCTTGATACATGAGGTATGACCGGTATGGAGGTCACAATATTGACATAGGGGTACACTGTACCGGCTATGGTGCACCAGGTACTCGTTATATTAATAGTGGATTGTGTTGAGGGTTGTAGATAGTGTCTGGAGCCACAATATCATTAGCTTGCTAAATGAGGTCTGACCGGTATGGAGGTCACAATATTGACATAGGGGTACACTGTACCGGCTATGGTACACCAGGTACTCGTTATATTAATAGTGGATTGTGTTGAGGGTTGTAGATAGTGTCTGGAGCCACAATATCATTAGCTTGCTATATGAGGTCTGACCGATATGGAGGTCACAATATTGACATAGGGGTACACTGTACCGGCTATGGTACACCAGGTACTCGTTATATTAATAGTGGATTGTGTTGAGGGTTGTAGATAGTGTCTGGAGCCACAATATCATTAGCTTGCTATATGAGGTCTGACCGGTATGGAGGTCAAAATATTGACATAGGGGTACACTGTACCGGCTATGGTACACCAGGTACTCGTTATATTAATAGTGGATTGTGTTGAGGGTTGTAGATAGTGTCTGGAGCCACAGTATCATTAGCTTGCTGTATGAGGTCTGACCGGTATGGAGGTCACAATATTGACATAGGGGTACACTGTACCGGCTATGGTACACCAGGTACTCGTTATATTAATAGTGGATTGTGTTGAGGGTTGTAGATAGTGTCTGGAGCCACAATATCATTAGCTTGCTATATGAGGTCTGACCGGTATGGAGGTCACAATATTGACATAGGGGTACACTGTACTGGCTATGGGACACCAGGTACTCGTTATATTAATAGTGGATTGTGTTGAGGGTTGTAGATAGTGTCTGGAGCCACAATATCATTAGCTTGCTATATGAGGTCTGACCGGTATGGAGGTCACAATATTGACATAGGGGTACACTGTACCGGCTATGGTACACCAGGTACTCGTTATATAATAGTGGATTGTGTTGAGGGTTGTAGATAGTGTCTGGAGCCACAATATCATTAGCTTGCTATATGAGGTCTGACCGGAATGGAGGTCACAATATTGACATAGGGGTACACTGTACCGGCTATGGTACACCAGGTACTCGTTATATTAATAGTGGATTGTGTTGAGGGTTGTAGATAGTGTCTGGAGCCACACTATCATTAGCTTGCTATATGAGGTCTGACCGGTATGGAGGTCACAATATTGACATAGGGGTACACTGTACCGGCTATGGTACACCAGGTACTCGTTATATTAATAGTGGATTGTGTTGAGGGTTGTAGATAGTGTCTGGAGCCACACTATCATTAGCTTGCTATATGAGGTCTGACCGGTATGGAGGTCACAATATTGATATAGGGGTACACTGTACCGGCTATGGTACACCAGGTACTCGTTATATTAATAGTGGATTGTGTTGAGGGTTGTAGATAGTGTCTGGAGCCACAATATCATTAGCTTGCTATATGAGGTCTGACCGGTATGGAGGTCACAATATTGACATAGAGGTACACTGTACAGGCTATGGTCCATCAGGTACTCGTTTTATTAATAGTGGATTGTGTTGAGGGTTGTAGATAGTGTCTGGAGCCACAATATCATTAGCTTGCTGTATGAGGTCTGACCGGTATGGAGGTCACAATATTGACATAGGGGTACACTGTACCGGCTATGGTACACCAGGTACTCGTTTTATTAATAGTGGATTATGTTGAGGGTTGTAGATAGTGTCTGGAGCCACAATATCATTAGCTTGCTATATGAGGTCTGACCGGTATGGAGGTCACAATATTGACATAGGGGTACACTGTACCGGCTATGGAACACCAGGAACTCGTTATATTAATAGTAGATTGTGTTGAGGGTTGTAGATAGTGTCTGGAGCCACAATATCATTAGCTTGCAATATGAGGTCTGACTGGTATGGTGGTCACAATTCTGATATAGGGGTACACTGTACCGACTATGGTACAACAGGTATTCGTTATATTAATAGTGGATTGTGTTGAGGGATGTAGATAGTGTCTGGAGCCACTATATCATTAGCTTGCTATATGATGTCTGACCGGTATGGAGGTCACAATATTGACAAAGGGGTACACTGTACCGGCTATGGTACACCAGGTACTCGTTATATTAATGGTGGATTGTGTTGAGGGTTTTAGATAGTGTCTGGAGCCACAATATCATTAGGTTGCTGTATGAGGTCTGATCAGTATGGAGGTCACAATATTGACATAGGGGTACACTGTACCGGCTATGGTACACCAGGTACTCGTTATATTAATAGTGGATTGTGTTGAGGGTTGTAGATAGTGTCTGGAGACACAATATCATTAGCCTGCTACATAAGGTCTGACCGGTATGGAGGTCACAATATTGACATAGGGGTACACTGTACCGGCTATGGTACACCAGGTACTCGTTATATTAATAGTGGATTGTGTTGAGGGTTGTAGATAGTGTCTGGAGCCACAATATTATTAGCTTGCTATATGAGGTCTGACCGGTATGGAGGTCACAATATTGACATAGGGGTACATTGTACCGGCTAGGGTACACCAGGTACTCGTTATATTAAGTGGATTGTGTTGAGGGTTGTAGATAGTGTCTGGAGCCACAATATCATTAGCTTGCTATATGAGGTCTGACCGGTATGGAGGTCACAATATTGACATAGGGGTACACTGTACCGGCTATGGTACACCAGGTACTCGTTATATTAATAGTGGATTGTGTTGAGGGTTGTAGATAGTGTCTGGAGCCACAATATCATTAGCTTGCTATATGAGGTCTGACCGGTATGGAGGTAACAATATTGACATAGGGGTACACTGTACCGGCAATGGTGCACCAGGTACTCGATATATTAATAGTGGATTGTGTTGAGGGTTGTAGATAGTGTCTGGAGCCACAATATCATTAGCTTGCTATATGAGGTCTGACCGGTATGGAGGTCACAATATTGACATAGGGGTACACTGTACCGGCTATGGTACACCAGGTACTCGTTATATTAATAGTGGATTGTGTTGAGGGTTGTAGATAGTGTCTGGAGCCACACTATCATTAGCTTGCTATATGAGGTCTGACCGGTATGGAGGTCACAATATTGACATAGGGGTACATTGTACCGGCTATGGTACACCAGGTACTCGTTATATTAATAGTGGATTGTGTTGAGGGTTGTAGATAGTGTCTGGAGCCACAATATCATTAGCTTGCTATATGATGTCTGACCGGTATGGAGGTCACAATATTGACATAGGGGTAAACTGTACCGGCTATGGTACACCAGGTACTCGTTATATTAATGGTGGATTGTGTTGAGGGTTGTAGATAGTGTCTGGAGCCACAATATCATTAGCTTGCTATATGAGGTCTGACCGGTATGGAGGTCACAATATTGACATAGGGGTACACTGTACCGGCTATGGTACACCAATTACTCGTTATATTAATAGTGGATTGTGTTGAGGGTTGTAGATAGTGTCTGAAGCCACAATATCATTAGTTTGCTATATGAGGTCTGACCGGTATGAGGTCACAATATTGACATAGGGGTACACTGTACCGGGTATGGTACACCAGGTACTCGTTATATTAATAGTGGATTGAGTTGAGGGTTGTAGATAGTGTCTGGAGCCACACTATCATTAGCTTGCTATATGGGGTCTGACCGGAATGGAGGTCACAATATTGACATAGGGGTACACTGTACCGGCTATGGTACACCAGGTACTCGTTATATTAATAGTGGATTGTGTTGAGGGTTGTAGATAGTGTCTGGAGCCACAATATCATTAGCTTGCTATATGAGGTCTGACCGGTATGGAGGTCACAATATTGACATAGGGGTACACTGTACCGGCTATGGTGCACCAGGTACTCGTTATATTAATAGTGGATTGTGTTGAGGGTTGTAGATAGTGTCTGGAGCCACAATATCATTAGCTTGCTATATGAGGTCTGACCGGTATGGAGGTCACAATATTGACATAGGGGTACACTGTACCGGCTATGGTACACCAGGTACTCGTTTTATTAATAGTGGATTGTGTTGAGGGTTGTAGATAGTGTCTGGAGCCACAATATCATTAGCTTGCTATATGAGGTCTGACCGGTATGGAGGTCACAATATTGACATAGGGGTACACTGTACCGGCTATGGTACACCAGGTACTCGTTATATTAATAGTGGATTGTGTTGAGGGTTGTAGATAGTGTCTGGAGCCACAATATCATTAGCTTGCAATATGAGGTCTGACTGGTATGGTGGTCACAATTCTGACATAGGGGTACAGTGTACCGACTATGGTACAACAGGTATTCGTTATATTAATAGTGGATTGTGTTGAGGGATGTAGATAGTGTCTGGAGCCGCAATATCATTAGCTTGCTATATGATGTCTGACCGGTATGGAGATCAAAATATTGACATAGGGGTACATTGTACCGGCTATGGTACAACAAATACTCGTTATATTAATAGTGGATTGTGTTGAGGGTTGTACAAAGTGTCTGGAGCAACAATATCATTAGCTTGCTATATGAGGTCTGACCGGTATGTAGGTCACAATATTGACATAGAGGTACACTGTACCGGCTATGGTACACCAGGTACTCGTTATATTAATAGTGGATTGTGTTGAGGGTTGTAGATAGTGTCTGGAGCCACAATATCATTAGCTTGCTATATGAGGTCTAACCGGTATGGAGGTCACATTATTGACATAGGGGTAAACTGTACCAGCTATGGTACACCTGGTACTCATTATATTAATAGTGGATTGTGTTGAGGGTTGTAGATAGTGTCAGGAACCACAATATCATTAGCTTGATACATGAGGTATGACCGGTATGGAGGTCACAATATTGACATAGGGGTACACTGTACCGGCTATGGTACACCAGGTACTCGTTATATTAATAGTGGATTGTGTTGAGGGTTGTAGATAGTGTCTGGAGCCACAATATCATTAGCTTGCTATTTGAGGTCTGACCGGTATGGAGGTCACAATATTGACATAAGGGTACACTGTACCGGCTATGGTACACCAGGTACTCGTTATTTTAATAGTGGATTGTGTTGAGGGTTGTAGATAGTGTCTGGAGCCACAATATCATTAGCTTGCTATATGAGGTCTGACCGATATGGAGGTCACAATATTGACATAGGGGTACACTGTACCGGCTATGGTACACCAGGTACTCGTTATATTAATAGTGGATTGTGTTGAGGGTTGTAGATAGTGTCTGGAGCCACAATATCATTAGCTTGCTATATGAGGTCTGACCGGTATGGAGGTCAAAATATTGACATAGGGGTACACTGTACCGGCTATGGTACACCAGGTACTCGTTATATTAATAGTGGATTGTGTTGAGGGTTGTAGATAGTGTCTGGAGCCACAGTATCATTAGCTTGCTGTATGAGGTCTGACCGGTATGGAGGTCACAATATTGACATAGGGGTACACTGTACCGGCTATGGTACACCAGGTACTCGTTATATTAATAGTGGATTGTGTTGAGGGTTGTAGATAGTGTCTGGAGCCACAATATCATTAGCTTGCTATATGAGGTCTGACCGGTATGGAGGTCACAATATTGACATAGGGGTACACTGTACTGGCTATGGGACACCAGGTACTCGTTATATTAATAGTGGATTGTGTTGAGGGTTGTAGATAGTGTCTGGAGCCACAATATCATTAGCTTGCTATATGAGGTCTGACCGGTATGGAGGTCACAATATTGACATAGGGGTACACTGTACCGGCTATGGTACACCAGGTACTCGTTATATTAATAGTGGATTGTGTTGAGGGTTGTAGATAGTGTCTGGAGCCACAATATCATTAGCTTGCTATATGAGGTCTGACCGGAATGGAGGTCACAATATTGACATAGGGGTACACTGTACCGGCTATGGTACACCAGGTACTCGTTATATTAATAGTGGATTGTGTTGAGGGTTGTAGATAGTGTCTGGAGCCACACTATCATTAGCTTGCTATATGAGGTCTGACCGGTATGGAGGTCACAATATTGACATAGGGGTACACTGTACCGGCTATGGTACACCAGGTACTCGTTATATTAATAGTGGATTGTGTTGAGGGTTGTAGATAGTGTCTGGAGCCACACTATCATTAGCTTGCTATATGAGGTCTGACCGGTATGGAGGTCACAATATTGATATAGGGGTACACTGTACCGGCTATGGTACACCAGGTACTCGTTATATTAATAGTGGATTGTGTTGAGGGTTGTAGATAGTGTCTGGAGCCACAATATCATTAGCTTGCTATATGAGGTCTGACCGGTATGGAGGTCACAATATTGACATAGAGGTACACTGTACAGGCTATGGTCCACCAGGTACTCGTTTTATTAATAGTGGATTGTGTTGAGGGTTGTAGATAGTGTCTGGAGCCACAATATCATTAGCTTGCTGTATGAGGTCTGACCGGTATGGAGGTCACAATATTGACATAGGGGTACACTTTACCGGCTATGGTACACCAGGTACTCGTTTAATTAATAGTGGATTATGTTGAGGGTTGTAGATAGTGTCTGGAGCCACAATATCATTAGCTTGCTATATGAGGTCTGACCGGTATGGAGGTCACAATATTGACATAGGGGTACACTGTACCGGCTATGGAACACCAGGAACTCGTTATATTAATAGTAGATTGTGTTGAGGGTTGTAGATAGTGTCTGGAGCCACAATATCATTAGCTTGCAATATGAGGTCTGACTGGTATGGTGGTCACAATTCTGATATAGGGGTACACTGTACCGACTATGGTACAACAGGTATTCGTTATATTAATAGTGGATTGTGTTGAGGGATGTAGATAGTGTCTGGAGCCACTATATCATTAGCTTGCTATATGATGTCTGACCGGTATGGAGGTCACAATATTGACATAGGGGTACACTGTACCGGCTATGGTACACCAGGTACTCGTTATATTAATAGTGGATTGTGTTGAGGGTTGTAGATAGTGTCTGGAGACACAATATCATTAGCCTGCTACATAAGGTCTGACCGGTATGGAGGTCACAATATTGACATAGGGGTACACTGTACCGGCTATGGTACACCAGGTACTCGTTATATTAATAGTGGATTGTGTTGAGGGTTGTAGATAGTGTCTGGAGCCACAATTTAATTAGCTTGCTATATGAGGTCTGACCGGTATGGAGGTCACAATATTGACATAGGGGTACATTGTACCGGCTAGGGTACACCAGGTACTCGTTATATTAATAGTGGATTGTGTTGAGGGTTGTAGATAGTGTCTGGGGCCAATATCATTAGCTTGCTATATGAGGTCTGACCGGTATGGAGGTCACAATATTGACATAGGGGTACACTGTACCGGCTATGGTACACCAGGTACTCGTTATATTAATAGTGGATTGTGTTGAGGGTTGTAGATAGTGTCTGGAGCCACAATATCATTAGCTTGCTATATGAGGTCTGACCGGTATGGAGGTAACAATATTGACATAGGGGTACACTGTACCGGCAATGGTGCACCAGGTACTCGATATATTAATAGTGGATTGTGTTGAGGGTTGTAGATAGTGTCTGGAGCCACAATATCATTAGCTTGCTATATGAGGTCTGACCGGTATGGAGGTCACAATATTGACATAGGGGTACACTGTACCGGGTATGGTACACCAGGTACTCGTTATATTAATAGTGGATTGTGTTGAGGGTTGTAGATAGTGTCTGGAGCCACACTATCATTAGCTTGCTATATGAGGTCTGACCGGTATGGAGGTCACAATATTGACATAGGGGTACATTGTACCGGCTATGGTACACCAGGTACTCGTTATATTAATAGTGGATTGTGTTGAGGGTTGTAGATAGTGTCTGAAGCCACAATATCATTAGTTTGCTATATGAGGTCTGACCGGTATGAGGTCACAATATTGACATAGGGGTACACTGTACCGGGTATGGTACACCAGGTACTCGTTATATTAATAGTGGATTGAGTTGAGGGTTGTAGATAGTGTCTGGAGCCACACTATCATTAGGTTGCTATATGAGGTCTGACCGGTATGGAAGTCACAATATTGACATAGGGGTACATTGTACCGGCTATGGTACACCAGGTACTCGTTATATTAATAGTGGATTGTGTTGAGGGTTGTAGATAGTGTCTGGAGCCACAATATCATTAGCTTGCTACATGAGATCTGACCGGTATGGAGGTCACAATATTGACATAGGGGTACACTGTACCGGCTATGGTACACCAGGTACTCGTTATATTAATAGTGGATTGTGTTGAGGGTTGTAGATAGTGTCTGGAGCCACAATATCATTAGCTTGCTATATGAGGTCTGACCGGAATGGAGGTCACAATATTGACATAGGGGTACACTGTACCGGCTATGGTACACCAGGTACTCGTTATATTAATAGTGGATTGTGTTGAGGGTTGTAGATAGTGTCTGGAGCCACAATATCATTAGCTTGCTATATGAGTTCTGACCTGTATGGAGGTCACAATATTTACTTAGGGGTACACTGTACCGGCTATGGTACACCAGGTACTCTTTATATTAATAGTGGATTGTGTTGAGGGTTGTAGATAGTGTCTGGAGCCACAATATCATTAGCTTGCTATATGAGGTCTGACCGGTATGGAGGTCACAATATTGACATAGGGGTACACTGTACCGGCTATGGTACACCAGGTACTCGTTATATTAATAGTGGATTGTGTTGAGGGTTGTAGATAGTGTCTGGAGCCACAATATCATTAGCTTGCTATATGAGGTCTGACCGGCATGGAGGTCACAATATTGACATAGGGGCACACTGTACCGGCTATGGTTCACCAGGTACTCGTTATATTAATAGTGGTTTGTGTTGAGGGTTGTAGATAGTGTCTGGAGCCACACTATCATTAGCTTGCTATATGAGGTCTGACCGGTATGGAGGTCACAATATTGACATAGGGGTACACTGTACCGGCTATGGTACACCAGGTACTCGTTATATTAATAGTGGATTGTGTTGAGGGTTGTAGATAGTGTCTGGAGCCACACTATCATTAGCTTGCTATATGAGGTCTGACCGGTATGGAGGTCACAATATTGACATAGGGGTACACTGTACCGGCTATGGTACACCAGGTACTCGTTATATTAATAGTGGATTGTGTTGATGGTTGTAGATAGTGTCTGGAGCCACAATATCATTAGCTTGCTATATGAGGTCTGACCGGTATGGAGGTCACAATATTGACATAGGGGTACACTGTACCGGCTATGGTACACCAGGTACTCGTTTTATTAATAGTGGATTGTGTTGAGGGTTGTAGATAGTGGCTGGAGCCACAATATCATTAGCTTGCTATATGAGGTCTGACCGGTATGGAGGTCACAATATTGACATAGGGGTACACTGTACCGGCTATGGTACACCAGGTACTCGTTATATTAATAGTGGATTGTGTTGAGGGTTGTAGATAGTGTCTGGAGCCAAAATATCATTAGCTTGCTATATGAGGTCTGACCGGTATGGAGGTCACAATATTGACATAGGGGTACACTGTACCGGCTATGGAACACCAGGTACTCGTTATATTAATTGTGGATTGTGTTGAGGGTTGTAGATAGTGTCTGGAGCCACAATATCATTAGCTGCAAAATGAGGTCTGACTGGTATGGTGGTTACAATTCTGACATAGGGGTACACTGTACCAACTATGGTACAACATGTATTCGTTATATTAATAGTGGATTGTGTTGAGGGATGTAGATAGTGTCTGGAGCCACAATATCATTAGCTTGCTATATGATGTCTGACCGGTATGGAGGTCAAAATATTGAAATAGGGGTACACTGTACCGGCTATGATACACCAATTACTCGTTATATTAATAGTGGATTGTGTTGAGGGTTGTACAAGGTGTCTGGAGCCACAATATCATTAGCTTGCTATGTGAGGTCTGACCGGTGTGGAGGTCACAATATTGACATAGGGGTACACTGTACAGGCTATGGTACACCAGGTACTCGTTATATATATGGTGGATTTTGTTGAGGGTTGTAGATAGTGTCTGGAGCCACAATATCATTAGCTTGCTATATGAGGTCTGATCGGTATGGAGGTCACAATATTGACATAGGGGTAAACTGTACCGGCTATGGTACACCAGGTACTCGTTATATTAATAGTGGATTGTGTTGAGGGTTGTAGATAGTGTCTGGAGACACAACATCATTAGCTTGATACATGAGGTATGACCGGTATGGAGGTCACAATATTGACATAGGGGTACACTGAACCGGCTATGGTACACCAGGTACTCGTTATATTAATAGTGGATTGAGTTGAGGGTTGTAGATAGTGTCTGGAGCCACAATATCATTAGCTTGCTATATGAGGTCTGACCGGTATGAAGGTCACAATATTGACATAGGGGTACACTGTACCGGTTATGGTACACCAGGTACTCGTTATGTTAATAGTGGATTGTGTTGAGGGTTGTAGATAGTGTCTGGAGCCACAATATCATTAGCTTGCTATATGAGGTCTGACTGGTATGGAGGTCACAATATTGACATAGGGGTACACTGTACCGGCTATGGTACACCAGGTACTCGTTATATTAATAGTGGATTGTGTTGAGGGTTGTAGATAGTGTCTGGAGCCACAATATCATTAGCTTGCTATATGAGGTCTGACCGGTATGGAGGTCACAATATTGACATAGGGGTACACTGTACCGGCTATGGTACACCAGGTACTTATTATATTAATAGTGGATTGTGTTGAGGGTTGTAGATAGTGTCTGGAGCCACAATATCATTAGCTTGCTATATGAGGTCTGACCGGTATGGAGGTCACAATATTGACATAGGGGTACACTGTACCGGCTATGGTACACCAGGTACTCGTTATATTAATAGTGGATTGTGTTGAGGGTTGTAGATAGTGTCTGGAGCCACAATATCATTAGCTTGCTATATGAGGTCTGACCGGTATGGAGGTCACAATATTGACATAGGGGTACACTGTACCGGCTATGGTACACCAGGTACTCGTTATATTAATAGTGGATTGTGTTGAGGGTTGTAGATAGTGTCTGGAGCCACAATATCATTAGCTTGCTATATGAGGTCTGACCGGTATGGAGGTCACAATATTGACATAGGGGTACACTGTACCGGCTATGGTGCACCAGGTACTCGTTATATTAATAGTGGATTGTGTTGAGGGTTGTAGATAGTGTCTGGAGCCACAATATCATTAGCTTGCTATATGAGGTCTGACCGGCATGGAGGTCACAATATTGACATAGGGGCACACTGTACCGGCTATGGTTCACCAGGTACTCGTTATATTAATAGTGGTTTGTGTTGAGGGTTGTAGATAGTGTCTGGAGCCACACTATCATTAGCTTGCTATATGAGGTCTGACCGGTATGGAGGTCACAATATTGACATAGGGGTACACTGTACCGGCTATGGTACACCAGGTACTCGTTATATTAATAGTGGATTGTGTTGAGGGTTGTAGATAGTGTCTGGAGCCACACTATCATTAGCTTGCTATATGAGGTCTGACCGGTATGGAGGTCACAATATTGACATAGGGGTACACTGTACCGGCTATGGTACACCAGGTACTCGTTATATTAATAGTGGATTGTGTTGATGGTTGTAGATAGTGTCTGGAGCCACAATATCATTAGCTTGCTATATGAGGTCTGACCGGTATGGAGGTCACAATATTGACATAGGGGTACACTGTACCGGCTATGGTACACCAGGTACTCGTTTTATTAATAGTGGATTGTGTTGAGGGTTGTAGATAGTGGCTGGAGCCACAATATCATTAGCTTGCTATATGAGGTCTGACCGGTATGGAGGTCACAATATTGACATAGGGGTACACTGTACCGGCTATGGTACACCAGGTACTCGTTATATTAATAGTGGATTGTGTTGAGGGTTGTAGATAGTGTCTGGAGCCAAAATATCATTAGCTTGCTATATGAGGTCTGACCGGTATGGAGGTCACAATATTGACATAGGGGTACACTGTACCGGCTATGGAACACCAGGTACTCGTTATATTAATAGTGGATTGTGTTGAGGGTTGTAGATAGTGTCTGGAGCCACAATATCATTAGCTGCAAAATGAGGTCTGACTGGTATGGTGGTTACAATTCTGACATAGGGGTACACTGTACCAACTATGGTACAACATGTATTCGTTATATTAATAGTGGATTGTGTTGAGGGATGTAGATAGTGTCTGGAGCCACAATATCATTAGCTTGCTATATGATGTCTGACCGGTATGAAGGTCAAAATATTGAAATAGGGGTACACTGTACCGGCTATGGTACACCAATTACTCGTTATATTAATAGTGGATTGTGTTGAGGGTTGTACAAGGTGTCTGGAGCCACAATATCATTAGCTTGCTATGTGAGGTCTGACCGGTGTGGAGGTCACAATATTGACATAGGGGTACACTGTACAGGCTATGGTACACCAGGTACTCGTTATATATATGGTGGATTTTGTTGAGGGTTGTAGATAGTGTCTGGAGCCACAATATCATTAGCTTGCTATATGAGGTCTGATCGGTATGGAGGTCACAATATTGACATAGGGGTAAACTGTACCGGCTATGGTACACCAGGTACTCGTTATATTAATAGTGGATTGTGTTGAGGGTTGTAGATAGTGTCTGGAGACACAACATCATTAGCTTGATACATGAGGTATGACCGGTATGGAGGTCACAATATTGACATAGGGGTACACTGAACCGGCTATGGTACACCAGGTACTCGTTTTATTAATAGTGGATTGTGTTGAGGGTTGTAGATAGTGTCTGGAGCCACAATATCATTAGCTTGCTATATGAGGTCTGACCGGTATGAAGGTCACAATATTGACATAGGGGTACACTGTACCGGTTATGGTACACCAGGTACTCGTTATATTAATAGTGGATTGTGTTGAGGGTTGTAGATAGTGTCTGGAGCCACAATATCATTAGCTTGCTATATGAGGTCTGACTGGTATGGAGGTCACAATACTGACATAGGGGTACACTGTACCGGCTATGGTACACCAGGTACTCGTTATATTAATAGTGGATTGTGTTGAGGGTTGTAGATAATGTCTGGAGCCACAATATCATTAGCTTGCTATATGAGGTCTGACCGGTATGGAGGTCACAATATTGACATAGGGGTACACTGTACCGGCTATGGTACACCAGGTACTTATTATATTAATAGTGGATTGTGTTGAGGGTTGTAGATAGTGTCTGGAGCCACAATATCATTAGCTTGCTATATGAGGTCTGACCGGTATGGAGGTCACAATATTGACATAGGGGTACACTGTACCGGCTATGGTACACCAGGTACTCGTTATATTAATAGTGGATTGTGTTGAGGGTTGTAGATAGTGTCTGGAGCCACAATATCATTAGCTTGCTATATGAGGTCTGACCGGTATGGAGGTCACAATATTGACATAGGGGTACACTGTACCGGCTAGGGTACACCAGGTACTCGTTATATTAATAGTGGATTGTGTTGAGGGTTGTAGATAGTGTCTGGAGCCACAATATCATTAGCTTGCTATATGAGGTCTGACCGGTATGGAGGTCACAATATTGACATAGGGGTACACTGTACCGGCTATGGTACACCAGGTACTCGTTATATTAATAGTGGATTGTGTTGAGGGTTGTAGATAGTGTCTGGAGCCAAAATATCATTAGCTTTCCATATGAGGTCTGACCGGTATGGAGGTCACAATATTGACATAGGGGTACACTGTACCGGCTATGGAACACCAGGTACTCATTATATTAATAGTGGATTGTGTTGAGGGTTGTAGATAGTGTCTGGAGCCACAATATCATTAGCTTGCAATATGAGGTCTGACTGGTATGGTGGTCACAATTCTGACATAGGGGTACACTGTACCAACTATGGTACAACATGTATTCGTTATATTAATAGTGGATTGTGTTGAGGGATGTAGATAGTGTCTGGAGCCACAATATCATTAGCTTGCTATATGATGTCTGACCGGTATGGAGGTCAAAATATTGACATAGGGGTACACTGTACCGGCTATGGTACACCAATTACTCGTTATATTAATAGTGGATTGTGTTGAGGGTTGTACAAGGTGTCTGGAGCCACAATATCATTAGCTTGCTATGTGAGGTCTGACCGGTGTGGAGGTCACAATATTGACATAGGGGTACACTATACAGGCTATGGTACACCAGGTACTCGTTATATATATGGTGGATTTTGTTGAGGGTTGTAGATAGTGTCTGGAGCCACAATATCATTAGCTTGCTATATGAGGTCTGATCGGTATGGAGGTCACAATATTGACATAGGGGTAAACTGTACCGGCTATGGTACACCAGGTACTCGTTATATTAATAGTGGATTGTGTTGAGGGTTGTAGATAGTGTCTGGAGACACAACATCATTAGCTTGATACATGAGGTATGACCGGTATGGAGGTCACAATATTGACATAGGGGTACACTGAACCGGCTATGGTACACCAGGTACTCGTTATATTAATAGTGGATTGTGTTGATGGTTGTAGATAGTGTCTGGAGCCACAATATCATTAGCTTGCTATATGAGGTCTGACCGGTATGAAGGTCACAATATTGACATAGGGGTACACTGTACCGGTTATGGTACACCAGGTACTCGTTATATTAATAGTGGATTGTGTTGAGGGTTGTAGATAGTGTCTGGAGCCACAATATCATTAGCTTGCTATATGAGGTCTGAATGGTATGGAGGTCACAATACTGACATAGGGGTACACTGTACCGGCTATGGTACACCAGGTACTCGTTATATTAATAGTGGATTGTGTTGAGGGTTGTAGATAATGTCTGGAGCCACAATATCATTAGCTTGCTATATGAGGTCTGACCGGTATGGAGGTCACAATATTGACATAGGGGTACACTGTACCGGCTATGGTACACCAGGTACTTATTATATTAATAGTGGATTGTGTTGAGGGTTGTAGATAGTGTCTGGAGCCACAATATCATTAGCTTGCTATATGAGGTCTGACCGGTATAGAGGTCACAATATTGACATAGGGGTACACTGTACCGGCTATGGTACACCAGGTACTCGTTATATTAATAGTGGATTGTGTTGAGGGTTGTAGATAGTGTCTGGAGCCACAATATCATTAGCTTGCTATATGAGGTATGACCGGTATGGAGGTCACAATATTGACATAGGGGTACACTGTACCGGCTATGGTACACCAGGTACTCGTTATATTAATAGTGGATTGTGTTGAGGGTTGTAGATAGTGTCTGGAGCCACAATATCATTAGCTTGCTATATGAGGTCTGACCGGTATGGAGGTCACAATATTGACATAGGAGTACACTGTACCGGCTATGGTACACCAGGTACTCGTTATATTAATAGTGGATTGTGTTGAGGGTTGTAGATAGTGTCTGGAGCCACAATATCATTAGCTTGCTATATGAGGTCTGACCGGTATGGAGGTCACAATATTGACATAGGGGTACACTGTACCGGCTATGGTACACCAGGTACTCGTTATATTAATAGTGGATTATGTTGAGGGTTGTAGATAGTGTCTGGAGCCACAGTATCATTAGCTTGCTATGTGAGGTCTGACCGGTATGAAGGTCACAATATTGACATAGGGGTACACTGTACCGGCTATGGTGCACCAGGTACTCGTTATATTAATAGTGGATTGTGTTGAGGGTTGTAGATAGTGTCGGGAGCCACAATATCATTAGCTTGCTATATGAGGTCTGACCGGTATGGAGGTCACAATATTGACATAGGGGTACACTGTACCGGCTATGGTGCACCAGGTACTCGTTATATTAATAGTGGATTCTGTTGAGGGTTGTAGATAGTGTCTGGAGCCAAAATATTATTAGCTTGCTATATGAGGTCTGATCGGTATGGAGGTCACAATATTGACATAGGGGTACGCTGTACCGGCTATGGTACACCAGGTACTCGTTATATTAATAGTGGATTGTGTTGAGGGTTGTAGATAGTGTCTGGAGCCACAATATCATTAGCTTGATACATGAGGTATGACCGGTATGGAGGTCACAATATTGACATAGGGGTACACTGTACTGGCTATGGTACACCAGGTACTCGTTATATTAATAGTGGATTGTGTTGAGGGTTGTAGATAGTGTCTGGAGCCACAATATCATTAGCTTGCTATATGAGGTCTGACCGGTATGGAGGTCACAATATTGACATAGGGGTACACTGTACCGGTTATGGTACACCAGGTACTCGTTATATTAATAGTGGATTGTGTTGAGGGTTGTAGATAGTGTCTGGAGCCACAATATCATTAGCTTGCTATATGAGGTCTGACTGGTATGGAGGTCACAATACTGACATAGGGGTGCACTGTACCGGCTATGGTACACCAGGTACTCGTTATATTAATAGTGGATTGTGTTGAGGATTGTAGATAGTGTCTGGATCCACAATATTATTAGCTTGCTATATGAGGTCTGACCGGTATGGAGGTCACAATATTGACATAGGGGTACACTGTACCGGCTATGGTACACCAATTACTCGTTATATTAATAGTGGATTGTGTTGAGGGTTGTAGATAGTGTCTGGAGCCACAATATCATTAGCTTGCTATATGAGGTCTGACCGGTATGGAGGTCACAATATTGACATAGGGGTACACTGTACCGGTTATGGTACACCAGGTACTCGTTATATTAATAGTGGATTGTGTTGAGGGTTGTAGATAGTGTCTGGAGCCACAATATCATTAGTTTGCTATATGAGGTCTGACCGGTATGGAGGTCACAATACTGACATAGGGGTACACTGTACTGGCTATGGTACAACAGGTATTCGTTATATTAATAGTGGATTGTGTTGAGGATTGTAGATAGTGTCTGGATCCACAATATTATTAGCTTGCTATATGAGGTCTGACCGGTATGGAGGTCACAATATTGACATAGGGGTACACTGTACCGGCTATGGTACACCAATTACTCGTTATATTAATAGTGGATTGTGTTGAGGGTTGTACAAGGTGTCTGGAGCCACAATATCATTAGCTTGCTATATGAGGTCTGACCGGTATGGAGGTCACAATATTGACATAGGGGTACACTGTACCGGCTATGGTACACCAGGTACTCGTTATATTAATGGTGGATTGTGTTGAGGGTTGTAGATAGTGTCTGGAGCCACAATATCATTAGGTTGCTGTATGAGGTCTGATCAGTATGGAGGTCACAATATTGACATAGGGGTACACTGTACCGGCTATGGTAAACCAGGTACTCGTTATATTAATAGTGGATTGTGTTGAGGGTTGTAGATAGTGTCTGGAGCCACAATATCATTAGCCTGCTACATAAGGTCTGACCGGTATGTATGTCACAATATTGACATAGGGGTACATTGTACCGGCTATGGTACACCAGGTACTCGTTATATTAATAGTGTATTGTGTTAAGGGTTGTAGATAGTGTCTGGAGCCACAATATCATTAGCTTGCTATAAGAGGTCTGACCGGTATGGAGGTCACAATATTGACATAGGGGTACACTGTACAGGCTATGGTACACCAGGTACTCGTCATATTAATAGTGGATTGTGTTGAAGGTTGTAGATAGTGTCTGGAGCCACAATGTCATTAGCTTGCTATATGAGGTCTGAGCGGTATGGAGGTCACAATATTGACATAAGGGTACACTGTACCGGATATGGTACACCAGGCAATCGTTTTATTTATAGTTGATTGCGTTGAGGGTTGTAGATAATGTACACAAATAGTTTTCGTAATGCTGTCCGGTTGTATAACTAGAAACATTTGGAAGGTTTTGACATCATAGTGTAATACGTTGAAGTAGTTGATGATAATATTATGGTTTATTTACGTTATTCTACAATATGCTGTGTTATGGTACGGCGACGTTTGTGGTTGTTCACGCATTTACGTAAATACAAGGTTATTTTCATAAGTTGTCAGGTCGTGGCTACACTTATATATGACGTTGTGACAACGTAAAATTGTTTATTGGGTTGTATTGTTCTCACTAGTACAACACACCCACAACAATGGTCTCCCTCTCTCTATTACTATAAGCAATGTTCTATAGAGCTTTCTCAGTGTATACATCCTCCATTACGGAGAGAGGCACCTGCCCTTTAACAGATTTCCACCCGTATTCTGTCCAACTGTCTAATCCAAGAGTGAATCAATTTTCCTTGTCATTCTTCTACTCAACAAGATAGATCTGTAACTCTCTCACTCAATCTGTCTTTCCCTCATCCAATGACTTCAATTGCTTCAAGCTCAGTTTGTCCATGCATTGTGACTCTAACGTACTTTGAATTTGGATCCCTTTCACTTGTTTTCAAATTTTTGGGAGACACTTGTTACAGACTTTGCTGTTACCTCCTTCACACATGTAGAACAAATCAAATCAAAAGTAATACAAATGTTTAGACGTAGAAAATAATCATATGGTAAAAGTGTATGTTGTTGATAATATTAAGTGTGACTGTCCTGTCTGGAGCGGTGTGAACTCTATATGCTGAGTCCCGCGTTCCAACCACTAGCTCCGGCAGGGCATCATACATATTGTGTTATTATTATTATTATTATTAGTTAATAATATTTGTATTATTATGTTCTCTTATATTTATATGAATTCTTAATACATTTGAATTATTGGCATTAGTAAGAATCGAAGAATATTATGTAATCATTCCTGGAAATGTTAATGATTGTTAAGTTATATATAGGATTTTTTGTTTTTTTTATTATTTATATTGCCTAAATCATCCTGCTCTTATTCTTGTGTTGTCTTCGGTTAGTTGTTGGAATTTTTTTTTCTATGTGTGATTGAGGGAGGCAAAAGGCATAACTGCCTATAACGAGTGCCTCCCCCATAGTTGAAAGAGTGACAGGGCCAAAATCAAGGGACGTTCGAGCCAAAATGCCTGGACACACGGAGTTTGAAGCAATTTAAGTCATAGGAAGAGGGAAAGACTGATTCTGGGAGAGAGTTCCAGAGCTCAGATGTTGAGTAGAAGAAAGTTTGAGAGTAACGTTTCACTCTTGGGTTGGAGAGTTGCACAGAGTAGGGGTGGGATTGAGTTGCAAGACGGGTACCACGTGCCCTACGTAAAGGAGGTGGTATGCACTGGGATAGCTCTGAGGAACACTGATTATTATAGTAGCGATAGAATAGCGAGAGAGATGCAACATTGCGGCGGAGAGAGAGAGATTGCAGAGAGTTGGAATAAGGATAAATGGATACAATTAACCTTAAGGGGGGTCACCTGTTTTTGTCATCTCTTTATATGGCTTGTATCCATTCGGCCCCATTCAGCCAACTGTTTTAAGACGTTTATCCCCATCCAGGTGTCGATTTCTTCCTGGCGAGCGATAGCAAGCCAACATTGTTTGGAGAAACCCGGCTTCGCCGGAGACATTTCTCTATCGAAAAATGTACACTCCTAGATGGGGGTAAACGTCTTAAAACAGTAGGCTGAATGAGGTCGAATGGATACAAGCAAAAGAGAGAGGGGGAGAAAGAGAAGAAAAGCGAGGTGGGCCTCCTTAACCTAACCTTAACAAAGTAACTTACAGTAAGTTAGGTTGTTTTGTTATAGCTATGTTTTGACGAGTTTGTGTAGTTTAAAAAGGGGTTTTAAAAGGGATAAGTGATATAGTTCCAAGTCTGTTAATTGCTGTAGGCCCTTTATAAACTTAATAAAACCGTCTAATAGTAGCCAGAATAATGTTAAATAGATGTCATCGGTACGGAATGGGTTAACCTCAATCTTACAATCAGTAAGTCGTAAAGGAAAGATAGGTAAATATATTGTAGTAGGAAGTTTGTTGATATAAGTCATTTGGCTTTGGTAAGACAAGCAGGGTTCTCACACTGAGGGCCAAGGGTCGAGTCAGTCTTATTACCTTCCGTATATATTAACCCTTTCAAGCTCCAATACGCGTTTCTGTTCTGTTTTCTGGCTACTATTAGACAATTTTATTCAGATTAGTAAGGGTATATGGAAGTCAGAGGGTTGATTGAGATAGTATTTAATTAATACCCACAGATCCTTCCTAAGCTGCATAAAATCGTCCAATGATAGCCAAAATAAACTGCTAAAACGCGTCAGAGCTTCAAGTGGTTAAGGGGAGTCACTTCGCTATTTTTGTTTTATCTTTCTCTCCTTCTCTCTTTGGCTTGTATCCATTCGGCCCCATTCAGCCTACTGTTTTAAGACGTTTACCCCCATCCAGGTGTTTGTTAATATTGTCCTGGCGAGCGGTAACAAGCCAGTATATATATATATATATATATATTTGTTTTGACAGCAAGCTAAATAAGTAAATTTGTCGATAGAAAAATTTCTCCGGCGAAGCCGGATTTCTCCATACAATGCTGGCTCGCTATCGCTTGCCAGGAAGAAATCGACACCTGGATGGGGATAAATGTCTTAAAACAGTTGGCTGAATGGGGCCGAATGGATACAAGCCAGGGAAAAAGAGAAAAGGAGAGAAAGATAAAAACAAGCCGGTGACCCCCTTAATATATACGGGAGGTAATAGTAAAAAGACAGACTCGACCCTTGGCCCTCAGTGTGAGAACCCTGCTTGTCTTACCAAAGCCAAATTACTTATATCAACAAACTTCCTACTACAATATATTTACCTATCTTTCCTTTACGACTTACAATCAAGAGGTTAACCCATTCCTGAAACTGAAGGATATTTAGCCCTATATCACAAATTAACACTCGTATTATCTTCATTAGATATTTGGTTAGCATTTAGGGTTTTATAATACGGGAATGACACCTGTATTATTAACCCGTGGAGCCCCGGCTAGTTTTGTAATGTTTGCGCACCAGAACCCGGCCGGTTTTCAAAAAATGGTTTTATTCCAGAAACAATAGCGAATGGGTTAGGAATGAAGGAAAAACCACGAGAAACCACTCAAAAAGCTTAAAAAATGGTCCTACAGAGCCCCCGAAAATGGATTTTACAAGAGTAAAAAATTGAAGACAATTATAAAAAAAAAAAAAGGTTATTGCGCGCTCGCGCGCACGCACGTGGACTTTGAGAGTTTTCAACCATCGGCACGGTTGCGTGGGATACGTACACAGTTCCCATACAAATCTGAGCCCTCTTGAGTGGCTACACCTGAGGTTACGGTCGGCGCAATTGGGGCGACGCGCCAGGCGCGTCTCTGGGGCTGTGCGTTACATACATCGCCGACGCGTCAGGCGCGTCGCTGGGGCTATACGGGTTAAGGGAGCCCACCTCGCTTTTTTTCTCTTTCTCTACCTATCTCTTTGGCTTGTATCCATTCCAACACATTCAGCCTACTACTGTTATAAGACGTTTACCCCCCATCCAGGTGTCAATATTTTCCTGTACATATATATATGATATATATATATATATATATATATATATAATTCAGTTGCCCTCTGACCCTTGACCAGTGCGGACGTCCCCAGTGACCACTAGTGTATCGGTTTACCCTTAAGCAAGGTTCACACATTGGCGAGTCGGAGCGCGAGGCCAACGCGAGTGATGAAATTCTTGCACTCGCCAATGATTATCCCAAATTCGCCGACACTCGCCGACACTCGCACAGACTCGCGTTGACTCGGGCTGCACAGTGTACACTCGCGAATGCGGCCAAAAAGTTTATGTATGCACGAAATTTGGAGAGTCAAGTGGGACTAGGACGCCAAACCGCATAGACTCGCGTAGACTCGCGTATACTCGCGTAGACTCCTGTAGACTCGTGTGACACTAATGTAGACTCGCGTGACACTCATGTAGACTCGCGTTGTACTATTTAGACATTAAATGATCGCGAGTCGACATGAGTCTACGCGAGTCTACGCGGGTCTACGTGAGTGTACACGAGTACAACATGACTCAACACTATATGCAAATAACCATGTGGGTGCCAATATTGGCAAAGGCGAGTTTAACAGGAGTCAAACAGGAGTCAACACGCCCCTAACGCGAGTTAACACGGGGTAACGCAAGTGTAACACGCGTAAACGAGAGTACCCACGTGGTGGTCTGAATTTCACAATATGTGTGGCGAGTCTATGCGAAACCAACATGAGTATACATGAGTTTACGCGATATTAACGCGGGTCTATGCGCCAACACTCGCACACACTCATGTTAGACTCCCATACACTCCTGTTAACTTCCTGTAGACTCGCGTTCATCTCGTGTAAACTCGTGTAAACTCATGTAAACTCCTGTGACACTCGTGTAGACTCCTGTAGACTCGCACTATTCGTACCCTGGAATGTGACCGTTATTTTTCAAATTTCGGCGGTGCGTGTTGGGGTCGTGTTACACTCGCCGACACTCGCGGATACTCCTGTGAACTCGTGTAAACTCATGTAAACTCGTGTAAACTAGTGTTATATTCGTGTTATATGTGTGTTTACTCGCATCAGATGCTACTCGCGTTGGGTTCGGGCTCCATCAACGGCGGTATGCGGCGAGTGTGACTCGCGTTGGCCTCGCGCTCCGACTCGCCAATGTGTGAACCTTGCTTTAGTGAGGTTCTAGTGAACTTTCTAGGCTGTTGTTGATGAGTCTGCTGTCTCCTCCCATACTCTCCAGCTTTGTCTTGCTTTGCAAGAAAGACTGGAGAGTGTGGAGCAGGAGATTCAGTGTCTCAAAGATGAAAATTTGGCCTTGAGACTAGCTATGGCGGAGAAGAAGTGTGAGGCTACCGGAAGTGTTCCCAGGGATCGTGAAGCCCCTTGGAAAGTGGTGTCAACTAGTGCAACGGCCTGCAAGCTGAAAAGGCAGCCACTCAAGACCCACAATAACTTCAGCACCTTGGCTGATGAGAGTGATGGCGAGGAAGTGACGATCATCGAGGCAGTGAGAGGGGAGGGGGGGGGGGGGGGGGAGTCTGCTGCTGTTGCTGCAACAACTGCTGCTACACGCCGACAAAAGGAAAAAGCTAAGTCTGTTTTCATTGTCGGTGATTCATTGGTTAGATACCTTGGCAGGGCAACAAACACTCAGGTTGGTAAAGTTGTCTGCGTGCCTGGTGCCGGAGTCGGGAGGGTGGCTGAGAAGATAGATGCTGTCATGGAAGTGAGTGGGGAGGACCCCATCATCTTCCTCAATGCAGGGAGCAACGATATATGGAGATGCAGGACTGAGGAGTTGCTTTCCAAATATCAGGAAATGTTGGAGAGGATCAAGGAAAAGGGTGGAGTTCCTGTGGTAAACAGTATTCTGCCAAGAAGAGGGGTAAGGAAGGAATGGTCCTCCAGGGCTATTGGTGTAAATAGCCGGCTGGAGAAGTATTGCAAGGCAAATACTATTCCATTCCTGGATAACTGGTCCCTCTTTTATGGTAAGGATGAACTGTATGCCCAGGATGGAGTACATCTCTTTCGACTAGGAGTTTCGACCTTGGCCAGCTCACTCGACAAGATTGTTGCGGGGTTTCGTTAAAAAAAAATGGGTGTGTAAGTAAAATACCGTCTCCATATGGAGCAGGTACTTCATGAGACAAACCAGTGAGTAAAATAGAAATAATCAGTCAAGATAGTGCGGATATAGTGATGTGTAATAGTAGTATCAATAACACTACACATGTAACTGATAGTAAAGATGAGAATACTGATAGAGTAGAATTTCCGTCTAGAGCTAGTAGTTCAACAGGAAATAATAAGTTAGCTAAACACAATAGAAAATTAGTTGCAAATAAAAGTAATAGGTTGAGGGTATATTATACAAATTGTAGGAGTTTATGTAACAAAATGAACGAACTTAGAGCACTCGTTAGCACAGAAAATATAGACATAATAGCGCTAACTGAAACGTGGATTAATACAGAATCTAGGCATTTTTTTAGCAGAATTTGATATTCCAGGATATAGTTTGTTTAAATATGACAGAACAAGTAGGAGGGGCGGGGATATAGCAGTGTTTGTCAGGAGTACATTAAAAAGCTGTATTAAATCAGGTATTAGACTAAATAATGATAATGAAAGTGTTTGGGTAGAGGTTAACGAAGGTAGTGAGACCATAGTTATTGGAGTTATATATAGACCGCCTAATATGAGTAGAAATGGCGGAACATCGTTATGGGAGGAAATTAAAATAGCATCAAGGTTTAGCAATGTGTGCATTATGGGGGATTTTAATTTTCCGAACATTGATTGGCAGCACCAATTAGGCGACTCCGATTCAGTAGAGTTTATTGAGGTAGTACAAGATAGTTTTTTATTTCAATTCATAGATACGCCGACTAGAGGTATTAATATTCTTGATTTAGTTTTCAATAACAATGAACATATGATAAATAATGTAGAGATTGGTGACCACCTAGGAAATAGCGATCATAAATCTATTTATTTTAATATACAATGGACAGGGAATGTTAAAGAGAATACGACATTTATCCCAGATTTCAGAAAAGCCGATTATGGTGGGCTAAGAAGAGACTTAATTAAGGGTGGACCCTATTGTTAAGCAATTAAGTCAGGATATGCCAGAGTTAAACTTGCCACCTACATATAACCAGTTTATTGCTTCACTCCACAATGCTCAAAATAAATATATCCCTAAAAGAAGATTTAGATCGACGCAGAACCAAACAAAATGGATGACTAATAAGCTAATAGATCTTATAGGGAAAAAGAAAGGAATATATCGAAAAATAAAGAAAGGAGAAAATAATTTACATATATACTATCAGACTCTATCAAGACAGGTCAAAAAGGAAATCAGGAAAGCAAAAAGAAATTATGAAATAAGGATAGCCAGTGACTCAAAAAATAACCCTAAAGCTTTTTACCAACTACATAAATCTAAAGTTAGAGATGTAATAGGCCCCCTAAAAACTTCAATAGGAGAAATAACAGAACATTATTTAGAAATGTGCAGTACATTAAATAGTCAGTTTCTTTCCGTTTTCACTAATGAAAATTTGGCACAGATTCCAGAAGTCAATATGGTATATAGTGATAGTATAGAAAATATGTTAAGTACAGTAAGTATAAGTAGAAATTATGTGCTTAAGGAAATTGACAGACTGAAACCTAAAAAATCGCCTGGTCCATTAGCATTTTTATTTAACAAGCCATTCCCAAGGAATGGACATCCAGGGCGATTGGTGTCAATTGCCGTTTGGAGAAATATTGCAAAGAAAAAGCAATACCATTCATTGATAACTGGGATAGTTTCTATGGGAGAGATGGGATGTACGCAAGGGATGGGGTTCATCTTTAGAACATAAGAACATAAGAACATAAGAAAATGGGAGTCTGCAGAAAGCCGATTGGCCTAAGCAAGGCAGATCCCTGTCCCACACAACCCCAATTCAATTACAAAGCCCAATTATAGGCTTCACACTCTAATACCCTGAGGATCATCTTACCAAAACGGTTAGAGATTAACGCAGGATTATGGAGGTCTGCAGAGCGCTGATTGGCCCAACCCGGCTGATCCCCCTTCACACCCAACCCTTCTCGTCCATATGCTTATCCAATTTTATCTTAAAGCTCCCTACAGTTTTAGATCCCACTATAGCACTTGGTAGTCCATTCCACCCATCTACAACTCTGTTACCAAACCAATACTTGCCTATATCTTTTCTGAAACGAAATTTATCTAATTTGAAACCATTGGTACGAGTTCTTTCGCTATCACTGAGCTTTAGTACATTTGCCATGTCCCCTTTGTTAATCCCACTAACCCACTTGAACACCTCTATCATATCCCCTCTAACTCTGCGTCTCTCTAACGAATGTAAACCTAATTTCTTCAACCTTTCTTCATACGAAAGATTTCTAATATTATGGATCATTTTTGTCATTCTATGCTGTACTCTCTCTAATGAATCTATGTCCATTCTGTAATAAGGACACCAAAATTGGACAGCATAATCCATGTGGGGTCTCACTAATGACAAGTAAAGTTTTAAGATAACATCAGCAGTTCTGTTACTCACACTCCTAGAGATGAACCCGAGAATCCTGTTTGCCTTATTACGAACGCTTATACACTGTTTTCTAGGCTTCAAATCATTGCTAACAAACACACCTAGATCTTTCTCGCAGTCTGAATTTTCTAATTCTAAATTAGCTAGTTTATATTTAACATTTGTTTGCATCTTCCCTATCTTTAATACCTTGCATTTGTCAATGTTAAACTTCATCTGCCAATTTACTGACCATTCATGTAAGGTATCTAGATCCCTTTGGAGGCACTCTATATCGCTATCTGAATCAATTGATCTCCCTATTTTAGTATCGGCAAATTTACTTATCCTACTAGTTATACCTAAATCTAGGTAATTTATGTATATAAGAAACAACAGGGGACCTAATACCGATCCCTGGGGGACACCACTTTTGACTACTCCCCATTCTGACTTGGTACCATTTATGCTGACTCTCTGCTTCCTACCAATTAGCCATGACCTAATCCATCCTAACAACGCCCCACCTATTCCATGTGCCTCAACCTTTCTCATCAATCTCTCATGAGGGACTCTGTCGAAAGCTTTACTGAAATCTAAATATAATATCATATGACTTGTCATTATCTACTGCTTCATATACCTCTGAGAAAAAACTAAGCAAATTAGTAAGGCAAGACCGTCCCTGAGTGAATCCATGCTGAGAAGAATTGATTAAGTTAAATGTTTCTAAGTGGTTTCTCATTTTCCTAGCAATAATTGACTCTATTAGTTTTCCTATGATTGAAGTGAGACTAATGGGACGGTAATTGGATGCTATTGATTTATCACCTTTTTTGAAGATCGGAACTACATTTGCAATCTTCCAAGCTTCTGGAACTATACCTGTTTCTAATGACTTGTTAAATAGAAATGTTAATGGATAACTTAACTCATCTCTGCATTCTTTTAATACTCTAGCATATACCTCATCAGGACCAGGCGATTTATGAGGTTTCAGTCTGTCAATTTCCTTAACCACATCATTTCTACTTATAGTAACCGTACTTAACCTATTTTCTATACTATCGCTGTATACCTTACGGACTTCTGGAAACTGTGCCAAATTTTCATTAGTGAAAACGGAAAGAAATTGACTATTTAATGTACTGCACATTTCTAAATCACTTTCTGTCAATTTTCCTATCGAAGTTTTAAGGGGACCAATTACATCTCTAACCTTGGATTTATATAGTTGGTAAAAAGCTTTAGGATTATTTTTTGAGTCATTGGCAACCTTAATTTCATAATTTCTTTTTTCTTTCCTAATATCCTTTTTTACCTGTCTTGATAGATTCTGATAGTAAGCAAGTAGGTGAATTTCGCCTTTTCTAATTTTTCTATATATTCCTCTCTTTTGTCCTAGAAGATCTAATAGTCTATTATTCATCCATTTGGGTTGGTTCTGTGTTGATCTAAATTTTCTTTTGGGGATATATTTATTTTGCGCATTGAATACTGACTTGATAAAATTATCGTATGTATCTACCAAGTTTGACGTCTCCTCCTGACTTAAGATGACAGGTGCCTGAGAAAGGATACACTCATTTGGACACCTGGATCGACTTAATTTTTTGACCAGAGGGTCCGCTAACAGGGCTTCTCTTAACCCACCATAATTGGCTTTTCTGAAGTCAGGTATTAATGTTGTATTCTCTCTGGTATTACCTTTCCATTGTATATTAAAATACACAGAATTGTGATCACTATTTCCTAGGTGGTCCCCGATTTCTACACTATTTATTATATGTTCATTGTTACTGAAAACTAAATCGAGAATATTATCACCTCTAGTTGGCGTATCTATGAATTGAGATAAAAAACTATCTTGTACTACCTCAATAAACTCCTTTGAATCAGAGTCGACTATTTGTTGCTGCCAATCTATATTAGGGAAAGTAAAATCCCCATAATGCACACGTTGCTAAGCCTTGATGCTATTTTAATTTCCTCCCATAATGATGTTCCGTCATTTCTACTCATATTTGGCGGTCTATACATAACTGCAATAACTAAAGTCTCACTACCTTCGTTAACTTCTACCCAAACACTTTCATTTTCATTATTTACTCTAATACCTGATTTAGTACAGCTTTTTAATGAACTCCTGACAAACACTGCTATACCGCCACCCCTCTTACTTGTTCGGTCATATTTAAACAAACTATATCCCGGTATATCAAACTCTGCTAAAAAAATGCCTGGTTTCTGTATTAATCCATGTTTCAGTTAGCGCTATTATGTCTATATTTTCTTTGCTAACCAGTGCTCTAAGTTCGTTCATTTTGTTACATAAACTCCTGCAATTTGTATAATAAACACTCAAACTATTACTTGTATTTGCAACTATTTTTCTATTGTTTTTAACTAATTTATTTTTACCTGTTGAACTACTGGACCTAGACGGAAAATCTACGCTATCAGAATGTTCGTTATTACTATCAATTTGATGTGGCTGGGATTCTATTTTACTTACACACCTATGGTTTATTAACAAAACCCCGCAACAAACTTGTCGAGTGAGCTGGCTAAGGTCGAAACTCCTAGTCGAGAGAGATGTACTCCATCCTGGGCATACAGTTCATCCTTACCGTAGAAGAGGGTCCAGTTATCCAGGAATGGAATAGTATTTGCCTTGCAATACTTCTCCAGCCGGCTATTTACACCAATAGCCTTGGAGGACCATTCCTTCCTTTCCCCTCTTCTTGGTAGGATACTGTGTACCACAGGAACTCCACCCTTCTCCTTGATCCTCTCCAACATTTCCTGGTACGTGGTGAGCAACTCCTCAGTCCTGCATTTCCAAATGTCGTTGCTCCCTGCGTTGAGGAAGATGATGGGGTCCTCTCCACTCGCTTCCATGACACCATCTAGCTTTTCTGCCACCTTCTCGACTCCGGCACCAGGCAGACAGACAACTTTACCAACATGTGTGTTAGTAGCCCTACCAAGGTATTTAATCATTGAATCCCCTACAATTAAAATAGACTTAGCTGTTTTCTGTTGCCGGCCTGTAGCAGGAGTTGTAGCAGCAACAGCAGCAGACTTCCCCCCCTCCCCTCTCACTGCCTTTCACGGTTCACTGCCTTTCACGGTTAGGGGCTTGTACATTAGCTAGTTCTTTAGATAGGGTGGTTGTGGGGTTTTGAACAGAAATATTGAGAGTGTAAATGAGAGGTTAAATGGAACAATTTTAGCGTCAGGCGAAAGCGATAAGGATATTCAGTCTCATGCTAAAAATGATGACTATAATGCAAATGATAGTATTGATGGTGCAACGGAAGATGGAAATGTCGCTAAAAACAAAGGTAAATTAGGTATAAAGAAAAGAAGTAAATTGAGAGTATATTACACAAACTGTAGGAGTCTATGTAACAAAATCAACGAACTTAGAGCCCTTGCTAGCAAAGAAAATATAGACATAATAGCGCTAACTGAAACGTGGATTAATACAGAAACCAGGCATTTTTTAGCAGAATTTGATATACCAGGATATAGTTTGTTTAAATATGACCGAACAAGTAAGAGGGGTGGCGGTATAGCAGTGTTTGTCAGGAGTACATTAAAAAGCTGTATTAAATCAGGTATTAGACTAAATAACGATAATGAAAGTGTTTGGGTAGAGGTTAACGAAGGTAGTGAGACCATAGTTATTGGAGTTATGTATAGACCGCCAAATATGAGTAGAAATGACGGAACGTCATTATGGGAGGAAATTAAAATGGCATCAAGGTTTAGCAATGTGTGCATTATGGGGGATTTTAATTTTCCGAATATAGATTGGCAGCATCAAATAGGAGACTCTGATTCTGAGGAGTTTATAGAGGTAGTACAAGATAGTTTTTTATTTCAATTCATAGATACGCCGACTAGAGGTAATAATATTCTCGATTTAGTTTTCAGTAACAATGAACATATGGTAAATAATGTAGAGATAGGGGACCACCTAGGAAATAATGACCACAATTCTGTGTATTTTAATATACAATGGAAAGGTAATACCAGAGAGAATACAACATTAATACCTGACTTCAGAAAAGCCAATTATGGTGGGTTAAGAAGAGCCCTATTAGCTGACCCTATGGTCAAAAAATTAAGTCGATCCAGGTGTCCAAATGAGTGTACCCCGTCTCAGGCACCTGTCATCTTAAGTCAGGAAGAGACGTCAACCTTGGTAGATACATACGATAATTTTATCAAGTCAGTATTCAATGCACAAAATAAATACATCCCCAAAAGAAAATTTAGATCAACACAGAACCAACCCAAATGGATGAATAATAGACTATTAGATCTTCTAGGACAAAAGAGAGGAATATATAGAAAAATTCGAAAAGGCGAAATTCACCTACTTGCTTACTATCAGAATCTATCAAGACAGGTAAAAAAGAAATTATGAAATTAAGGTTGCCAATGACTCAAAAAATAATCCTAAAGCTTTTTACCAACTATATAAATCCAAGGTTAGAGATGTAATTGGACCCCTTAAAACTTCGATAGGAGAAATGACAGAAAATGATTTAGAAATGTGCAGTACATTAAATAGTCAATTTCTTTCCGTTTTCACTAATGAAAATTTGGCACAGTTTCCAGAAGTCCGTAAGGTATATAGCGATAGTATAGAAAATAGGTTAAGTACGGTTACTATAAGTAGAAATGATGTGCTTAAGGAAATTGACAGACTGAAACCTCATAAATCGCCTGGTCCTGATGAGGTATATGCTAGAGTATTAAAAGAATGTAGGGATGAGTTAAGTTACCCATTAACATTTTTATTTAACAAGTCATTGGAGACAGGTATAGTTCCAGAAGCTTGGAAGCTTGCAAACGTAGTTCCGATCTTCAAAAAAGGTGACAAATCAATAGCATCCAATTACCGTCCCATTAGTCTTACATCAATCATAGGAAAGCTACTAGAGTCAATTATTGCTAGTAAAATTAGAAACCACTTAGATACATTTAATTTAATAAATTCTTCTCAGCATGGATTCACTCAGGGACGTTCTTGCCTTACTAATTTGCTTAGTTTTTTCTCAGAGGTATATGAAGCAGTAGATAATGACAAGTCATATGATATAATATATTTAGATTTCAGTAAAGCTTTCGACAGAGTCCCCCATGAGAGATTGATGAGAAAGGTTGAGGCGCATGGAATAGGTGGGGCGTTGTTGGGATGGATTAGGTCATGGCTAATTGGTAGGAAGCAGAGAGTCAGCATAAATGGTACGAAGTCAGAATGGGGAGCAGTGAAAAGTGGTGTCCCCCAGGGATCTGTATTAGGTCCTCTGTTGTTTGTTATATACATAAATGACCTTGATTTAGGTATAACTAGTAGGATAAGTAAATTTGCAGACGATACCAAAATGGGGAGAACAATTGATTCAGATAGAGATATAGAGTGCCTCCAAAGGGATCTAGATACCTTACACGAATGGTCAGTAAATTGGCAGATGAAGTTTAACATTGACAAATGCAAGGTATTAAAGATAGGGAAGATGCATACAAATGTTAAATATAAACTAGCTAATGTGGAATTAGAAAACTCGAATTGTGAGAAAGATCTAGGTGTGTTTGTTAGCAATGATTTGAAGCCTAGACAACAGTGTATAAGCGTTCGAAACAAGGCAAACAGGATTCTCGGGTTCATCTCAAGGAGTACAAAGGAGTACAAAGGAAATCAAGCAACAACAGATCTAGTGACCCTTCTAGGCTGCTTGTCCTCCAAAACACTGAGGATCAAGTGTCCAAACAGTGGTTTAGAGTGGGTAAGGGAACATTGGAAAGGGAACTACTGCCCTGCCACTAACGTGGCAGGACTAGGAAGTTAGTAGGGGACATAGGGGTTAGTAACTGAGGGGAGGATAAAGTTATTCATTTACAAACGCAGTCAGTCGCGGGTTTGATGCGAGATATTTGTCTAGGCGGAATTTAAATGAATCAACGGTGCTGCAGTCTATAACGTCTCGGGGAAGCCCATTCCACAAGTTGACAACTCGATTGAAGAAGAAATTCTTAGATTCGTGCGAGTTAAAAGATTTACCAATAATTTTGCAACCGTTTCCCCGCGTGTAATTAGATTGGTCGATAGTGAAGTACTTACTACAGTTCATATTGCCGATGCCCCTTGATTTTGAACACTTGAATTAAGTCGCTTCTTAATCTGCGCTGGGTTAAAGGAAATAGATTTAATTCTCTAAGACGCTCTTCGTATGGTTTGTTCTTTAGGCTAGGTATCATTTTGGTAACTCTACGTTGAACTCGTTCTAGCTTGTTTATATCTTTTTGGTAATAAGGGCACCAGGATTGAACGCAGTATTCCAGAAGAGGGCGGACTAAGGAATTGTAAAGGGTTAGGATAACTTCTTTGGATTTATGCTCAAATGACCTGCCTATAAAGCCAATTATTTTGTTTGCCTTCTTAACAACTTCTGAACATTGTTGACTCGGTTTTAGGTTACTCGATATTGTTACTCCCAGATCAGTTTCTCTGTTTACATTCTTAAGCTGAGTGCCATTCATCGAATAGTTTGCTTTCTCATTTAGGTATCCGACATGTAGTACTTTACATTTATCCGCATTGAAACTCATTTGCCAAATTTGGGCCCAACATGACAATTTATCTAGATTGTGTTGCATATCGCCAACTTGTTCTTTTGAGAGTACGCTATTTGCAATTTTTGTATCGTCAGCAAATTTTGAGATTGTGCAGGTGAGACCCTCATCTATGTCGTTGATGTAAATTAGAAAGAGAATTGGTCCTAGTACCGATCCCTGGGGTACCCCGCTACTTACATCAGGAGTGTGAGTAACAGAACTGCTGATGTTATCTTGAAACTTTACTTGTCATTAGTGAGACCCCATATGGATTATGCTGTTCAATTTTGGTGTCCTTATTACAGAATGGACATAGATTCATTGGAGAGAGTACAACGTAGAATGACAAAAATGATCCATAATATTAGAAATCTTCCGTATAAAGAAAGGTTTAAGAAATTAGGCTTACATTCGTTAGAGAGACGCAGAGTTAGAGGGGATATGATAGAGGTGTTCAAGTGGGTTAGTGGGATTAACAAAGGGGACATGACAAATGTACTAAAGCTTAGTGATAGCGAAAGAACTCGTACCAATGGTTTCAAATTAGATAAATTTCGTTTCAGAAAAGATATAGGCAAATATTGGTTTGGTAACAGAGTTGTAGATGGGTGGAATGGACTACCAAGTGCTATAGTGGGATTAAAAACGATAGGGAGCTTTAAGATAAAATTGGATAAGAATATGGACGAGAAGGGTTGGGTGTGAAGGGGGATCAGCAGGGTTGGGCCAATCAGCGCTCTGCAGACCCCCGTAATCCTGCGTTAATCTCTAACCGTTTTGGTAAGATGATCCTCAGGGTATTAGAGTGTTGAGCCTATAATTGGGCTTTGTAATTGGGGTTGTGTGGGACAGGGATCTGCCTTGCTTAGGACAATCGGCTTTCTGCAGACTCCCATTTTCTTATGTTCTTATGTTCTTATTAGAAACAGGTTTAGTTCCAGAAGCTTGGAAGCTTCCAAATGTAGTTCCGATCTTCAAAAAAGGTGAACAATCGATAGCATCCAATTACCGTCCCATTAGTCTCACATCAATCATAGGAAAGTTGCTAGAGTCTATTATTGCTAGGAAAATTAGAAGCCACTTAGTAAAATGTAACTTAATAAATTCTTCTCAGCATGGATTCACTCAGGGACGTTCTTGCCTTACTAATTTGCTTAGCTTTTTCTCAGAGGTATATGAAGCAGTAGATAGTGACAAGTCATATGATATTATATATTTAGATTTCAGTAAAGCTTTCGACAGAGTCCCTCATGAGAGATTGATGAGAAAGGTTGAGGCACATGGAATAGGAGGATCGTTGTTGTGATGGATTAGGTCATGGCTAATTGATAGGAAACAGAGAGTCAGCATAAATGGTACCAAGTCAGAGTGGGGAGCAGTCAAAAGTGGTGTCCCCCAGGGATCGGTATTAGGTCCCCTGTTGTTTCTTATATATATAAATGACCTAGATTTAGGTATAACTAGTAGGATAAGTAAATTCGCAGACGATAGTAAAATGGGGAGATCAATTGATTTAGATAGCGATATAGAGTACCTCCAAAGGGATCTAGATACCTTACATGAATGGTCAGTAAATTGGCAGATGAAGTTTAACATTGACAAATGCAAGGTATTAAAGATAGGGAAGATGCAAACAAATGTTAAATATAAACTAGCTAATTTAGAATTAGAAAATTCAGACTGCGAGAAAGATCTAGGTGTGTTTGTTAGCAATGATTTGAAGCCTAGAAAACAGTGTATAAGCGTTCGTAATAAGGCAAACAAGATTCTCGGGTTTATCTCTAGGAGTGTGAGTAACAGAACTGCTGATGTTATCTTTAAACTTTACTTGTCATTAGTGAGACCCCATATGGATTATGCTGTCCAATTTTGGTGTCCTTATTACAGAATGGACATAGATTCATTGGAGAGAGTTCAGCGTAGAATGACAAAAATGATCCATAATTATTATGTTCCTTCCAACAACCAACCATACTCCTAAAATCGATTAATGAAATTTACAAACACATGTGGCAGTCCGTGGACTCGAACCCAGGATGCTTACACCGAAAATCAACACCTTATACATCGCACCACGAAGACAGTTAAGGTTGGTGGACACTGCCTACGATTTATTATGCAACTTCGAATCCTGCATATCAATCTAAGCATGTACACACATCCCAACTGCAACTCACGTAGGCTATGCATATGTGAATGGAAACAGCAATTAATGGGGGCCTTAACCACTTAGGGAAGTCCTCTTGATAAATTACTCCTGAACCAATATCAATTGTTATGTTCCTTCCAACAACCAACCATACTCCTAAAATCGATTAATGAAATTTACAAACACATGTGGCAGTCCGTTATTAGAAATCTTCCGTATGAAGAAAGGTTGAAGAAATTAGGTTTACATTCGTTAGAGAGACGCAGAGTTAGAGGGGATATGATAGAGGTGTTCAAGTGGGTTAGTGGGATTAACAAAGGGGACATGACAAATGTACTAAAGCTCAGTGATAGCGAAAGAACTCGTACCAATGGTTTCAAATTAGAGAAATTTCGTTTCAGAAAAGATATAGGCAAAAATTGGTTTGGTAACAGAGTTGTAGATGGGTGGAATGGACTACCAAGTGCTATAGTGGGATTACAAACGGTAGGGAGCTTTAAGATAAAATTGGATAAGCATAATTATGGAGGAGAAGGGTTGGGTGTGAAGGGGGATCAGCCGGGTTGGGCCAATCAGCGCTCTGCAGACCCCCGTAATCCTGCGTTAATCTCTAACCGTTTTGGTAAGATGATCCTCAGGGTATTAGAGTGTTGAGCCTATAATTGGGCTTTGTAATTGGGGTTGTGTGGAACAGGGATCTGCCTTGCTTAGGCTGCTGCTGGAGCCTCCGAGGGAAAGGTAAGTCTGTGTCGATTGTGGGCGACTCCATGGTAAGACATTTAGTTAGGGCTACCCGCACTAAACTTAGGAAGGTTGTGTGTCTGCCTGGCCATGGAGTTGGAAGGGATTTAGAGAAGATGGACCACATCTTGGAAGATAGTGGAGATAACCCCATTATCTGTCTCAGTGCCGGGGGTAACGATGTTGGTAAGGGTAGAAGTGAGGAACTGCTGCAGCAGTATCGGGATGTGTTAGATAAGGTTAGGATGAAGGGAGGGATCCTTGTAGTACATTGTATCCTACCCAGAAGAGGAGTTCCCAAGGAATGGACATCCAGGGCGATTGGTGTCAATTGCCGTTTGGAGAAATATTGCAAAGAAAAAGCAATACCATTCATTGATAACTGGGATAGTTTCTATGGGAGAGATGGGATGTACGCAAGGGATGGGGTTCATTTTTCACGGTTAGGGGTTTCTACATTAGCTAGTTCTTTAGATAGGGTGGTTGTGGGGTTTTGAACAGAAATATTGAGAGTGTAAATGAGAGGTTAAATGGAACAATGTTAGCGTCAGGCGAAAGCGATAAGGATATTCAGTCGCATGCTAAAAATGATGACTATATTGCAAATGATAGTAGTGATGGTACAACGGAAGATGGAAATGTTGTTAGAAATAAAGGTAAATTAGGTATAAAGAAAAGAAGTAAATTGAGAGTATATTACACAAACTGTAGGAGTCTATGTAACAAAATGAACGAACTTAGAGCCCTTGTTAGCAAAGAAAATATAGACATAATAGCACTAACTGAAACGTGGATTAATACAGAAACCAGGCATTTTTTAGCAGAATTTGATATACCAGGTTATAGCTTGTTTAAATATGACCGAACAAGTAAGAGGGGTGGCGGTATAGCAGCGTTTGTCAGGAGTACATTAAAAAGCTGTATTAAATCAGGTATTAGACTAAATAACGATAATGAAAGTGTTTGGGTAGAGGTTAACGAAGGTAGTGAGACCATAGTTATTGGAGTTATGTATAGACCGCCAAATATGAGTAGAAATGACGGAACGTCATTATGGGAGGAAATTAAAATGGCATCAAGATTTAGCAATGTGTGCATTATGGGGGATTTTAATTTTCCGAATATAGATTGGCAGCATCAAATAGGAGACTCTGATTCTGAGGAGTTTATAGAGGTAGTACAAGATAGTTTTTTATTTCAATTCATAGATACGCCGACTAGAGGTAATAATATTCTCAATTTAGTTTTCAGTAACAATGAACATATGGTAAATAATGTAGAGATAGGGGACCACCTAGGAAATAATGACCACAATTCTGTGTATTTTAATATACAATGGAAAGGTAATACCAGAGAGAATACAACATTAATACCTGACTTCAAAAAAGCCAATTATGGTGGGTTAAGAAGAGCCCTATTAGCTGACCCTATGGTAAAAAAATTAAGTCGATCCAGGTGTCCAAATGAGTGTACCCCTTCTCAGGCACCTGTCATCTTAAGTCAGGAAGAGACGTCAACCTTGGTAGATACATACGATGATTTTATCGAGTCAGTATTCAATGCACAAAAAAAAAAAAACATCCCCAAAAGAAAATTTAGATCAACACAGAACCAACCCAAATGGATGAATAATAGACTATTAGATCTTCTAGGACAAAAGAGAGGAATATATAGAAAAATTAGAAAAGGCGAAATTCACCTACTTGCTTACTATCAGAATCTATCAAGACAGGTAAAAAAGGATATTAGGAAAGAAAAAAGAAATGATGAAATTAAGGTTGCCAATGACTCAAAAAATAATCCTAAAGCTTTTATGTAATTGGTCCCCTTAAAACTTCGATAGGAGAAATGACAGAACATTATTTAGAAATGTGCAGTACATTAAATAGTCAATTTCTTTCCGTTTTCACTAATGAAAATTTGGCACAGTTTCCAGAAGTCCGTAAGGTCTATAGCGATAGTATAGAAAATAGGTTAAGTACGATTACTATAAGTAGAAATTATGTGCTTAAGGAAATTGACACACTGAAACCTCATAAATCGCCTGGTCCTGATGAGGTATATGCTAGAGTATTAAAAGAATGTAGGGATGAGTTAAGTTACCCATTAACATTTTTATTTAACAAGTCATTGGAGACAGGTATAGTTCCAGAAGCTTGGAAGCTTGCAAACGTAGTTCCGATCTTCAAAAAAGGTGACAAATCAATAGCATCCAATTACCGTCCCATTAGTCTTACATCAATCATAGGAAAGCTACTAGAGTCAATTATTGCTAGTAAAATTAGAAACCACTTAGATACATTTAATTTAATAAATTCTTCTCAGCATGGATTCACTCAGGGACGTTCTTGCCTTACTAATTTGCTTAGTTTTTTCTCAGAGGTATATGAAGCAGTAGATAATGACAAGTCATATGATATAATATATTTAGATTTCAGTAAAGCTTTCGACAGAGTCCCCCATGAGAGATTGATGAGAAAGGTTGAGGCGCATGGAATAGGTGGGGCGTTGTTGGGATGGATTAGGTCATGGCTAATTGGTAGGAAGCAGAGAGTCAGCATAAATGGTACGAAGTCAGAATGGGGAGCAGTGAAAAGTGGTGTCCCCCAGGGATCTGTATTAGGTCCTCTGTTGTTTGTTATATACATAAATGACCTTGATTTAGGTATAACTAGTAGGATAAGTAAATTTGCAGACGATACCAAATTGGGGAGAACAATTGATTCAGATAGAGATATAGAGTGCCTCCAAAGGGATCTAGATACCTTACACGAATGGTCAGTAAATTGGCAGATGAAGTTTAACATTGACAAATGCAAGGTATTACAGATAGGGAAGATGCATACAAATGTTAAATATAAACTAGCTAATATGGAATTAGAAAACTCGAATTGTGAGAAAGATCTAGGTGTGTTTGTTAGCAATGATTTGAAGCCTAGGCAACAGTGTATAAGCGTTCGAAACAAGGCAAACAGGATTCTCGGGTTCATCTCTAGGAGTGTGATTAACAGAACTGCTGATGTTATCTTAAAACTTTACTTGTCATTAGTGAGACCCCATATGGATTATGCTGGTCAATCTTGGTGTCCTTATTACAGAATGGACATAGATTCATTGGAGAGAGTACAACGTAGAATGACAAAAATTATCCATAATATTAGAAATCTTCCGTATAAAGAAAGGTTTAAGAAATTAGGCTTACATTCGTTAGAGAGACGCAGAGTTAGAGGGGATATGATAGAGGTGTTCAAGTGGGTTAGTGGGATTAACAAAGGGGACATGACAAATGTACTAAAGCTCAGTGATAGCGAAAGAACTCGTACCAATGGTTTCAAATTAGATAAATTTCGTTTCAGAAAAGATATAGGCAAATATTGGTTTGGTAACAGAGTTGTAGATGGGTGGAATGGACTACCAAGTGTTATGGTGGGATTAAAAACGATAGGGAGCTTTAAGATAAAATTGGATAAGCATATGGACGAGAAGGGTTGGGTGTGAAGGGGGATTAGCAGAGTTGGGCCAATCAGCGCTCTGCAGACCCCGTAATCCTGCGTTAATCTCTAACCGTTTTGGTAAGATGATCCTCAGGGTATTAGAGTGTTTAGCCTATAATTGGGCTTTGTAATTGGGGTTGTGTGGGACAGGGATCTGCCTTGCTTAGGCCAATCGGCTTTCTGCAGACTCCCATTTTCTTATGTTCTTATGTTCTTATAAGTTTGGTTTACGTGGGTTGGTAAGATTTGAAGTTCGATAAGTATGGAAGAAGAACTTATGGATTTGTGTACTATTACGTGTGTTAATATCTTGTGTTAGCTAAGTAGTATAATTCATAACGAAAAATATGTTTTACAAATCCGGGATGTGATAGGGGACAACGATAGGACGACAATGTGAAGAGATAATGTTTAGGATAGCTGATAGAACAACGATAGGACGACAATGTGAAGAGATATGTTTAGGATAGCTGATAGAACAACGATAGGACGACAATGTGAAGAGATAATGTTTAGGATAGCTTATAGAACAACGATAGGACGACAATGTGAAGAGATATGTTTAGGATAGCTGATAGAACAACGATAGGACGACAATGTGAAGAGATAATGTTTAGGATAGCTGATAGAACAACGATAGGACGACAATGTGAAGAGATAATGTTTAGGATAGCTGATAGAACAACGATAGGACGACAATGTGAAGAGATAATGTTTAGGATAGCTGATAGAACAACGATAGGACAACAATGTGAAGAGATAATGTTTAGGATAGCTGATAGAACAACGATAGGACGACAATGTGAAGAGATAATGTTTAGGATAGCTGATAGAACAACGATAGGACGACAATGTGAAGAGATAATGTTTAGGATAGCTTATAGAACAACGATAGGACGACAATGTGAAGAGATATGTTTAGGATAGCTGATAGAACAACGATAGGACGACAATGTGAAGAGATAATGTTTAGGATAGCTGATAGAACAACGATAGGACGACAATGTGAAGAGATAATGTTTAGGATAGCTGATAGAACAACGATAGGACGACAATGTGAAGAGATAATGTTTAGGATAGCTGATAGAACTTGGGAGATAATCAAGGGTGTGTTACTAACGATCAAACAGCACATATCTATTCCCTTTCACTACATACCTACTTCCATTTTCTTCACATAGGCTATTTACTTTCCGCCCGTGTCCATATCTGGTCTCCCTACTCTCCCCTTAGTCTTAGCTTGGTTTTCATCTCCCCTGAGGCTTGTTCATCATCCCCCCCCCCCCCCCCACACACACACATATCTCTCACACGGGCACACGGGAACACCGAGGCTAAAGGCCTTACACAACATTGTACCGTACACATTGAAGATTAAATTAAACTAATCCTGGATAAGGACATATAGTATACCATTGTGAACAAATAAGTATAACGTGATAGGACTAAATTATTAAAACCTATATATAATTATATAATAATACAGTATATACATTTATCAATGTAGGTATTTTGTTCTATGTGGATGAGGGAGACGAAAGGCAAAACTGCCTGTGACGAGTGCCTCCCCCAGAGTTGAAAGAGTGACCGGGCCAAACTCAAGGAATGTTTGAGCCAAAATGTCTGGACACACGGAGTTTGAAGCAATTTAAGTCATAGGATGAGGGAATGATGGATTTAGAGAGAGAGAGAGAGTTCCAGAGCTCAGCTGCTGAATAGAAGAAAGATCGGGAGTATCGTTTCCCTCTTGGGTGGAAGAGTTGCACAGAGTAGGGGTGGGATTGTGTTGCAAGACGGGTACTAGGTACCCTATGTAGAGGAGGTGGGAGAGAGAGAGAGAGAGAGCGAGAGAGAGAGAGAGAGAGGGAGAGAGAGAGAGAGAGAGAGAGAGAAATACAGTACATTAGATACGGAAGAAAATAACAAACATAACGTATTTATTTATCAATAACAAATATGCAAAAAAGTTGTAAATTAATGTATTGAATAGGTTATATATATATATATATATATATACTGCATATAGGCTATACTGTATATCAGCTGACGGTATTGTATACTGTTATTTGTTCACATCAACCATCATCACCTGTATGATAATAGTTAACACCTTCAGTACGATGATGCTTTATCCTAGTTGATATCAGACAACATTAGTCAGTTTAGGAATGACGTCCAATATGAAAGTGATATTACATTTATCTCGAGTAATTCGCTCTGTATATTGATAACTTGTTATATTGTATTTTTGCTACCACTAAACGATTTTGATAAACAACGAAAAAGTATCTCGAATCAAAGGGTTCAAGTAATAAAGAAATACTGGAGGTAAAGAGTGAATTCAGAAAGACCTAAAGAGATCGAGTGAAAGGTGGAGAGAGCAGGTCAGTCAGTAGTGGTGGAGATAACAGAACGGTTGTGGTGGTGGGGGTGGGGTGGGGTGGAGGATGGTGGAAAAGGAGAGAAGTGGTCCTCTAAACTTGAGCATGATATTACGACGGTGTAATATTAGCCAGTGTCAACAACGTTAAAGTCTCTCCTACATTAATGTGGTCTACTGTCCTATATAATACCAGGATATACTAATATAAGTAATAATACACAGGAATGATACGGTGAACTGTAATTTACGGTATTGAGCGGAACGATACAGAGAGCTTCTGCTTATGTCTGTGACCGGGATAAACTACAGGGCGTGCAGAAGGGTAACCTGCGTACAAATAACAAACAGACGGTACCCTATTGTATCAAACGCTTACCTTAGATGTTTCACACACACACACACACACACAAAACCATTCCCTGTTAGATTAATTCCAATACGTTGCAACATCGGCTATAATCTATTAAAGGATATATAATATACTAGGATTACATGTAGAAGGTACTAGGGCCACGTGTACAGAGGTACACCCTGCAAGATTTATAACAGGTTCAATGTTAATTGTAATTATGTTATTATCGAGTAATAAAGTTGTCTGTAAAATACACGGACTTGGTCTACCCACTGGGTTGTTCATTAATGGGTTTTGCACTTATCAAGTTTATATTTGTATGTTATGTATGTATGTATGTATGTATGTACAGGCATGTATGTACCGTATGTATTCAGGCACATACCCCATTGTTGAGGATGCATGGCTGACTCGAGACATATCAAACTTAAATGTCTTAGTATTGCAAATGTATAGTTGTCTTCATCCCCTTCTGTACCGTCGATAGTCTATATATTGTATTGTATTGTGGCTACTACTATTAAATTTAATTCAGTATAGGAAAGATCTCCAGCAATTATAAGACTTAGTACTATCTCAATTAACTATTTTAGCTAACACATATCCTTACTAAGCTGCATAAAATCGTCTAAATATACTGTAGCTAGACAAACATAACAGACGTCGCTGGTACAGAAAGAGTAATTTGTCTATCCACTTTGTTTAATCTTTATCTTATCAACATATTTTCTTTGGCAAACATTTCGTATCATGCTTATATTTAAGAGTGTTGTGCTATATTCGATATTTTAAACATGTGTTCGTAATATATTATAGGCTATTCAAATATATATGTATATTATAGAAGTGCGTATTAATATAATATACCATCACGCCTTACCTCCCACACACAACCTCATATTCTACATCCACACACTCATTCCTATACATCACTATCAAGTATTAATAACATATACCATCACGCCTTACCTCCCACACACAACCTCATATTCTACATCCACACATACATCACTATCAAGTATTAATAACATATACCATCACGCCTTACCTCCCACACACAACCTCATATTCTACATCCACACACTCATTCCTATACATCACTATCAAGTATTAATAACATATACCATCACGCCTTACCTCCCACACACAACCTCATATTCTACATCCACACACTCATTCCTATACATCACTATCAAGTATTAATAACATATACCATCACGCCTTACCTCCCACACACAACCTCATATTCTACATCCACACACTCATTCCTATACATCACTATCAAGTATTAATAACATATACCATCACGCCTTACCTCCCACACACAACCTCATATTCTACATCCACACACTCATTCCTATACATCACTATCAAGTATTAATAACATATACCATCACGCCTTACCTCCCACACACAACCTCATATTCTACATCCACACACTCATTCCTATACCTCACTATCAAGTATGTTCGTATTATCAACTTCATCTTACAACATAAGAACATAAGAAAAGTTTATAAGAACATAAGAAAATGGGAGTCTGCAGAAAGCCGATTGGCCTAAGCAAGGCAGATCCCTGTCCCACACCACCCCAAATCAATTACAAAGCCCAATTATAGGCTCAACACTCGAATACCCTGAGGATCATCTTATCTAAAGAACTAGCTAATGTAGAAACCCCTAACCGTGAAAGATGAACCCCATCCCTTGCGTACATCCCATCTCTCCCATAGAAACTATCCCAGTTATCAATGAATGGTATTGCTTTTTCTTTGCAATATTTCTCCAAACGGCAATTGACACCAATCGCCCTGGATGTCCATTCCTTGGGAACTCCTCTTCTGGGTAGGATACAATGTACTACAGGGATCCCTCCCTTCATCCTAACCTTATCTAACACATCCCGATACTGCTGCAGCAGTTCCTCACTTCTACCCTTACCAACATCGTTACTCCCGGCACTGAGACAGATAATGGGGTTATCTCCACTATCTTCCAAGATGTGGTCCATCTTCTCTAAATCCCTCCCAACTCCATGGCCAGGCAGACACACAACCTTCCTAAGTTTAGTGCGGGTAGCCCTAACTAAATGTCTTACCATGGAGTCGCCCACAATCGACACAGACTTACCTTTCCCTCGGAGGCTCCAGCAGCAGCCTAAGCAAGGCAGATCCCTGTCCCACACAACCCCAATTACAAAGCCCAATTATAGGCTCAACACTCTAATACCCTGAGGATCATCTTACCAAAACGGTTAGAGATTAACGCAGGATTACGGGGGTCTGCAGAGCGCTGATTGGCCCAACCCGGCTGATCCCCCTTCACACCCAACCCTTCTCGTCCATATGCTTATCCAATTTTATCTTAAAGCTCCTACCGTTTGTAATCCCACTATAGCACTTGGTAGTCCATTCCACCCATCTACAACTCTGTTATCAAACCAATTTTTGCCTATATCTTTTCTGAAACGAAATTTATCTAATTTGAAACCATTGGTACGAGTTCTTTCGCTATCATTGAGCTTTAGTACATTTTTCATGTCCCCTTTGTTAATCCCACTAACCCACTTGAACACCTCTATCATATCTCCTCTAACTGTGCGTCTCTCTAACGAATGTAAACCTAATTTCTTCAACCTTTCTTCATACGGAAGATTTCTAATATTATGGATCATTTTTGTCATTCTACGCTGTACTCTCTCCAATTAATCTATGTCCATTCTGTAATAAGGACACCAAAATTGGACAGCATAATCCATATGGGGCCTCACTAATGACAAGTAAAGTTTTAAGATAACATCAGCAGTTCTGTTACTCACACTCCTAGAGATGAACCCGAGAATCCTGTTTGCCTTTTTACGAACGCCTATACACGGTTTTCTAGGCTTCAAATCATTGCTAACAAACACACCTAGATCTTTCTCGCAGTCTGAATTTTCTAATTCTAAATTAGCTAGTTTATATTTAACATTTGTTTACATCTTCCCTATCTTTAATACCTTGCAGTTGTCAATGTTAAACTTCATCTGCCAATTTACTGACCATTCATGTAAGGTATCTAGATCCCTTTAGAGGCACTCTATATCGCTATCTGAATCAATTGATCTCCCCATTTTAGTATCGTCTGCGAATTTACTTATCCTACTAGTTATACATAAATCTAGGTCATTTATGTATATAAGAAACAACAGAGGACCTAATACCGATCCCTGGGGAACACCACTTTTGACTGCTCCCCACTCTGACTTGGTACCATTTATGCTGACTCTCTGTTTCCTACCAATTAGCCATGACCTAATCCATCCCAACAACGACCCACCTATTCCATGTGCCTCAACCTTTGTCATCAATCTCTCATGAGGGACTCTGTTGAACGCTTTACTGAAATCTAAATATATAATATCGTATGCCTTGTCATTATCTACTGCTTCATATACCTCTGAGAAAAAGCTAAGCAAATTAGTAAGGCAAGAACGTCCCTGAGTGAATCCATGCTGAGAAGAATTGATTAAGTTAAATGTTTCTAAGTGGTTTCTCATTTTCCTAGCAATAATTGACTCTAGTAGCTTTCCTATGATTGAAGTGAGACTAATGGGACGGTAATTGGATGCTATTGATTTATCACCTTTTTTGAAAATCGGAACTACATTTGCAAGCTTCCAAGCTTCTGGAACTATACCTGTTTCTAATGAATTGTTAAAAAAAATGTTAATGGGTAACTTAACTCATCTCTGCATTCTTTTAATACTCTAGCATATACCTCATCGGGACCAGGCGATTTCTGAGGTTTCAGTCTGTCAATTTCCTTAAGCACATAATTTCTACTTATTGTAACCGTACTTAACCTATTTTCTATACTATCGCTATATACCTTACGGACTTCTGGAATCTGTGCCAAATTTTCATTAGTGAAAACGGATAGAAACTGATTATTTAATGTACTGCACATTTCTAAATCATTTTCTGTCATTTCTCCTATCGATCATTTAGGTGTTGCTTGCAGTTTATAGGTATCGACAGCTAACCTAAAGGTAACGTATTACATATTAAGTGGCAGAATGACTGCAGACAAGAACTTCAAAAACATGCATATCAGATCTGTTGATAGACAATCGTGTGACAACGGGTTAAATAATATAGATGTCAGCTGATGATAAACAAGAAAAGGCAGCTTGGGTTAAGAAGGGTTGCACTGATTGCTTCACTCATATTGGTTTAGTTTAACTCACATCAATAACACTAAATAATTACCTTCGTGTGACACACAAATTAAATAGTTGAGATTACTGAAAAGAAGGGGAGAGAGAGAGAGGAGAGAGTGAGTGAGATTGAGTGAGAGTGAGAGAAAGAGAGAGAGAGAGAGAGAGAATGAGAGAGAGAGAGAGAGAGAGAGAGAAAGAGAGAGAGAGAGAGAGAATGAGAGAGAGAGAGAGAGGAGTAGTCGTTGTCTTTCCCCTCACGTGTTGTCGTAGTATAATGTTGTTGTTGTTCCCCAAGCTGCCTGGCCAAACAGCCCCAAGGCCCCGAGCAAGGCCAAGGCCATAACCGAGCGCCCCCACAGAACCCTCCCTGCCGACCACAATAAAGCCTGGGTGACCGAATGGCGGGGAGCTGAGGAGGGTGCGGAAACGCCCTGGAAAGCAAAGCCCCACCCAGGGCCCTGTGCCCCTCAGCAATTATGAAGAGAGAGCTGAGGGACAAGGGAAAAATGTGACGCTCTGGCTTCCAATCTTGGTAGATTGGGAGGTCAATCCACGGAAGAGACGCCGTCACTTGAGATCTAGAAAATATATAAGTAAAAGGAACAGTCAGAGTAAGCTATGGGTATGGCAGAGATCGCTCAGTTCTCACTCTGATAGACCAGCCCATCACCACCGTAGTATAATGTTGTAGGTAGTTGTGGTGGAGGAGGTTCTGAGTGAGAGTCACACTGAGGTTTATTGAGGTTCAGTAAGGCGAGGTGTTTACGGTCATTGTACTTCAGTGAGGGTTAGGGGGATAGTGAGGTTGATTCATTCCTTTTTGTTTCCATTCGTAGATCATATATATATATATATATATAATTATATATATATATATATATATATATATATATATATATATATATATATATATATATATATATATATATATATATATATATATATATATATATATATATATATATATATATATATATATATATATATATATATATATATACTGTATATATACTTGTCTCTTTATGGTGTATTATTATTTAAGCTTCATATAAATTGGTTTGTTTCCACCTTAATTACTTAGCTACGGTATTACAACGCTGGTATAGCCAAATATGTTATTAGTTACGATAACTTGTCAATAATTTGATGCAGAAACATAATAGTTTCATATTATTCCAGTAGTTATCGAGAAATGAGCTGCGAAGAGAGTAAAATATTCGGGAGTGAAAAACGGAGTTTAGCCCTATCTACTAATCGGCATCTGTTCTACTAAATTATACATATGTATATATTGTCTTAATTCTACATTCCACTATAATATATTGATGTAAGATCAAATAATCTCCCTGGTCCAAATACAACCATAAAACCCTACCTCACTCCAACTTCACTGGATCAGCTGACCTTTGAGGAGAGGTGGACAGGAATATACAGTAGATTAGACCAATGGCCAAATTGTTAAAGAACCTTGTATCATTCCCACACCATACCGGTGTGGGAATGATACAAGGTTCTTTAACAATTTGGCCACAGCTTCTGTCTATCTGTTATCAAGTGTTAAAGGGATATAACATTGGCTAAAATGTAGACGACAACGAGTTGTGATCAATGGATTTTCTACCGAATCAACTCGCATTTACGTCTGAATTGCCACAGCAATCCATTTCTCCCCCTTTGATGTTTATATTAAGTATATGGTACAATAGACGTCATCGGGTATGGAACACTTTATTTGGAGGGCTAATAGATGTTTAGTACGGAAGAGAAAAAAACTGTAATAATTATATAACAACTACCTTCACACTAGAAATTATAACTTAAAACACGTCAAAAATACAGTACTCTCAGATTACATGCATGTGTATAAGATGTGTATACATTATTCAATATGCAGTTAAATGTATGACAATAATAAGTTCATTCCTCTCATTACTTGCTCGAGCGATTACACGATAAAGAAGGCTCTAGTATTGATGATAGTAGAAGCAAATGAAGTGAAATATAGCAAGTGAAGAATATAACAACACGTATGTCTCAGTGAGAGAGAGAGAGAGAGAGAGAGAGAGAGAGAGAGAGAGAGAGAGAGAGAGAGAGAGAGAGAGAGAGAGAGAGAAAAAAACTATTCTTTCGTCAGTCATAACGATCGGTGTCTGGAAGTATAGAATGTACGGGATCGGCTACATCAAGGTCCATAGATACTCCTTGGGCTACATCATGGTCCCAGACCTTCCGGAAGTGTGGCGTAATTAGTGAAGTTCAGGTAACCAATCACAGTCGTTTTTCTTACTTCCGTCAAATATTCGAGAGTGTGTGTGTGTGTGTGTGTTCTTTCTAACCCAAATTATTAAATGGTACGATCTATTTGCGTTGCTTGACCAATTCGTGTTTTTTGTTCGAACCAAGAACCGAAGACGTTTCTTAAATTAAGTGCCATAAGATGATTTAACACAACTTTATAATGAACCGAATAGAACCAAGTTTGTGATAATGGTTCATTAAATAATCATTATTGCTTTACCTTCATGTACGTATTATATGTTTTGGGATCCCAAGATCCCAAGATCAAGTTATTATCCGTCGTAATAACTATGCAAAAACACATCGTATGAAATGTTGCTCAGTGAAGCGAGATAATCTGGGATCATATGAAAGGTCACAAAAGCACTCCAAGAATATTACACACACACACACTCTCTCTCTCTCTCTCTCTCTCTCTCTCTCTCTCTCTTTTCATTTTTACCCGAATCTGCGTCAGTCAGGCAAAAATAATATTGAGAGTCGGTGATCTGTGAATGTTGCAGAGAGAGAGAGAGAGAGAGAGAGTCGGAGGTGCATAGGACAGGACAAATACAGAGCTGATGTATGAATATGAAAACACAAACATTCTTGATACAACCCTCGCGGCGATATAACTGGCCTCTTTCTCTTGTTGTGTCCTAGACAGGTAATATATATTACACACACACACACACATACGAAGAAAGACAAATACATAAATACATACATTAATCATACATCATCAACCAAAGTGACCCACACAACCAATGTTATAATCTCTCCCATCCTAATGACAACACCTTGCTTCGTTAAAATAGCTCCCTATTTACACACAGTCTATTAATTTACGTTGATGTGCTACAATTATGAAGGCATGGCAAACGTTAGTGTATAAGTTACGTTATACTATTTAAAATATAAATATAAAGTTCTTAACACAGGCCTAAAAAAGTCCTAAGCACAGCCTTGTTTTTACTTTGAGTTCAGTTGTGTTGGTGTGGCTTAAGATATATCATAGACGTTAATAAATGTGAAGGTGGGACAAGTATTTTTAGCATGTGTGTACGAATGTGTAATCAGTTGCAAAAAAACAAAAACAAACAATCTTGGTTTTTATATATAATATACTGTATATAAACAAAACTTGCTCCACGCTAACATCCACCTGATATGACTGACATGAAGCTTCCCAGTGACATCAAGACAGTGATAATGGTGAGGCACAGAGAGGGATAATATAGCCGGGGATATAAATAAAGTGTGTGTGTGTGTGTGTGTGTGTGTGTGTGTGTGTGTGTGTGTGTGTGTGTGTGTGCGTGCGTGCGTGTGTGTGCGTATGCGTGTGCGTCTGTGTGTGCATGTGTCTGGTGTGTGTGTGCGTATGCGTAGAGTCTGTGTATGTGTGTGAGTGTGAGTCTGTGTGTGTGTGTGTGTTTAGGCTTACCTACACTGGTGACATGGTCCAACTATGACTGGCATCTTACCTGTACAGAAAAAACACAAATTAGTTTAATACACCTCACACACACACACACACACACACACCTCCCCGTGGCGTAACGGATAGCGTGTCTGGCTCACAACCAGAAGGTCCCGAGTTCGAGACCCGGGCGGGGAAGAGACATTTGGGTAAGTATCTGATCAGTTACAAGGAGAGATGGGTATCGTACTGGTCAACCTAAGCTACTGGTCAACCTAAGCCTTCGGGTGACTCTGGTACCGTAGTGAGAAGGGTACCGTGCAGATTAACCCTAAGCCTTCGTTTCCAGATGTCGCCAATTGGCTAAAATACAGACTACACACTCATCCACAGCCATTCCAACGATACATACACACTTAACACCTTAAGAGCGGCCTATGCGGTTTATTTATATGTACCGCCCAGCGGGGTGTTTTTAGCCAAAATAGGGCTGTTTAAGTGATCATTGTCATGCCTAAATAAGACCCAGAATGTAAAACAAGTATCTATCCCTGAAAGGGCATAAACAGAGCTTTCGAATGACACCATAACGATCCTTTTATGTTGGCTAGTTTTCTTGCAATAACCGTGCAACGCGAGTGCAAAAAGCATGTAATTAGCCACTTTCCCGATACAATTCCGTATATAGCGAGTGAGAGAGAGAGGAGGGAGGTGGGATTCGTGTCAGTAGGTTCGCCGCGGTGGTCTGGAGCAGTCATACGCTCGCTACTCTCCTGCCACCACTTGTCTCTCTCTCTCAGCAACATTACGTGCTGAAATTGCCACTCGACCTATGTCGAGTGCCGCCACATAGTCCAGCTTTATTTAACTCGACTTAAGTTGCGCGCCGACATTTAGGGGTTAACATGCATTTCACGCAATACATTCCCAGTTAAGGAGGCGCGATAATAATGAGCTTAGCTCGCATTGCGTGGATTCCTCTTGACGAACAAGCAAGTGAATACACACCCCTGTGGTTCCTGTGGTTGTAGTTGAGGGCTGTCAGTTAACGCCCCGTGGTCCACGCCGTTGCGGCGCCGCCACTGTACATCCCATTTACCCTCCTCTGTGCCAGCTGGTCAAGAATGCTGTTTTTTTTTTGTTTTTTTTTGTTTTTTTTTTCTATGTGATTGAGGGAGGCAAAAGGCATAACTGCCTATAGCGAGTGCCTCCCCCATAGTTGAAAGAGTGACAGGGCCAAAATCAAGGGACGTTCGAGCCAAAATGCCTGGACACACGGAGTTTGAAGCAATTTAAGTCATAGGAAGAGGGAAAGACTGATTCTGGGAGAGAGTTCCAGAGCTCAGCTGTTGAGTAGAAGAAAGTTTGAGAGTAACGTTTCACTCTTGGGTTGGAGAGTTGCACAGAGTAGGGGTGGGATTGAGTTGCAAGACGGGTACCACGTGCCCTACGTAAAGGAGGACTGGCAGCACAGAGGTAGTAGTGGGGTAGGATTGGTTGGTCTGGCAGTGATGACAGGAAATCATCCAAGTCCTTTTTAATTTTTTCAACGGTTGGGTAGTTCTGGTTTCTTATTTCTTTTGGCAGTGAATTGTAGATGCCAGTCATAGTTGGACCATATCACCATTATAGGTAAGCCTGAACACACACACACACACACACACACCAACACACACACCGACACCGACACACACACACACACCGACCCACACATACACACCGACACACACACACATATACACACACACACACACCGACACACACACACACACACACACCACCACCAAATTGTGTCCTGCCCATGTTGACGATAGTGAAACAGGACAGGAAAGGACAGGACGGGGGAGGGAAATATTAACGAGGACAGAACAGTATAGTACAGGAAAGGAAGGGGAGGACAGGATGGGTAAAGGAAGGACAGAACAGAACGGGATAGGACAGGACAGGGAAAGGAAGCGGAGACATACCAAGGACGGGACAACACGGACGTTTACTGGAACTAATTTGGATGTGAAAACAAGTGAGGGGGAAGGCATGAAGGAACAATAGTTATTGTGAGGACCAAACATATCAGTTTGGAAGGTTCAAGAATCAAGTGCATAATACACCAGTGTACTCTATAGTAAGATTACTGTTGGTTAGTTGAATGGTGGATAATGATTATACAGTTGGCTGACAACCAGTGATTCCATTTTTTTTTTTTTTTTTTTTTTAAAGACCTCCGTCTACGTATTGTGAAAAACCTGTTATCCTCCGGCAAATTGTGGGGTTGAGTGAGTGAAGGGGGGGACAGTGAATGAAGGAGGATACATGTTTTTCATAATACGTGTTGCTAGCCCCAAACGCGCGAGCAACTGTGGCTTTCAACCATCCGACACATCCCCTTTTATTTATGAGCATCACACATGTTACATACAAATAAAGTTTATGTTTTGTTTTACCCTACTGTGGAAAGACTACGGATACACCACTCCTGCCCGGGCCTCACACAGTGGCATGACCCAGTCCTGTCGAACTGAGCTCATGACGCTGGTGGCATTGCCCCGGAGGATAGCCATCCCTAGTCTTTGCTTGAGCCAGAGGGTTTCCTGGGGTTCTCCTGAAACTTCTCTGATTTTACGGCCTATTTCATTCACCATCTTGAGGGTGGTAGGGCCGAAGACTCCTGAAGTTTCGAATGCCAGGGGCTCGAACTGATGATTTCTGGCGATGGCTTGATATTTTTCTCGCTTTTTATTTTCTGCTATCCGGGCGGCTTCACCTGCTTCGTCGGCGTTTCTGGCGATGTTGGTTGTGGAGAAAGTGTCAACACATGTGGCATCCCACACGAGGCACCGGCCATTCTTGTAAGGGAAAGTGGTCATCTCATCTGGCCGTTTGCCGTCTTCTCTGTGAAGTCCATGTGGTTCGAGGATTGATGCACGGTTAGCACTCTGCAGGGCCCGTTTTATGACATCATTTAGTGCAGAGTGTCTTGGCAGGCGACCTGCGTTGTAATTACATGACAAGGCATGGTGACCTTGAGCATCCATCCCCCCACCACACTTGCAAGTGTGTGGGTGACAAACTGCCGCACCCACTCTGAGCGCGATGGCAACCCAGAGCGCTTCAGCATCCAAGTGAGTTCCAAGAGGTGGGCTGGGGATGGCGTGTAACCACAAGCCACTCTCCGAACGAGCGGCTGCCTGGAGGCGTGCTTTTGCAACCTGGTCTGCATTGGTTAGGAGATTTTCTTGAGTTTTCTTCGCCGAGATGGTATCCCACGCTTTCTGCTTGCTCCTGGAGGTACCCTGAGGCTCCTCCTCTACTCCTGTACTTCCCTTCCAGGTGTTAATCGCTGCTGTTACGTCCCCATTAAGTGTCATTCCGGGTTGAGAAGAAAGGATGGACACTACAAGGTCGTTGGTCGCGATGAGGGAAGAGATAAAGGCTGGGGAGGCAATATCCGAGGCTCTCCGTATGCCCAAGCCCCCGAGGCGGACAGGAAGGGTGGCTTGTGTTCAGGTCCGTTCTTTAAATTCCACGTTGGTGATGCTGGTCACTGCTTCTCGGATTATGCTGTCTAATTCTTGGAGGCCACCATTGTTCGTGTAAGTCATCGATGTGCGCAGGAGGTATTGGAGTTTTGGGATGGAGAAACAGTTCTTGAGAAGGGCCAGAGCTGAGTGGGCATCGATGTGTATCAGGCGACTCACGAGACGTTGAAGCTCCTCCTTTTTAATTTGAAGTGCTGGTGGGATTGCTGCCAGAGTTAGTGGGGAACCTAATAGGGTTTGCTGGTGCTCCTGAAGGATCTTTACATCTGGCAATATGCCTCGAAACAGGGCCTGAGTCTCTTCTCCTTGTTCACATGTGTGGTTGAGGAGGACAAGTTCACATTTGGTGTCATTTATCACTAGCCCAGCCTGGCCGAGGTCAGTTACGATGTTATTTAGGTCGGTTAGAACGTTCTCTACTGACCCACCCAAGGTTGCATCGTCCAGGTACCATACATTGAGTTCTGACCATACTTTGTTAGCTGCTGCATCCACCCCTATTGAGAAAAGAGCAGGACCACCTGGATCTCCCTGCTGTAACCCGGTCGCTGATGGGATTACCGTCTCGCCAAAAATCAGGATTGAATGTTTGGAATAAGCCTGCCAGAGTAGGGGGTACAGAGTGGGGATGTGTTCTTGAGCTGCACGGAGGAAGACATCCCTGCGAATGCTGTTGAATGCGTTCCGCATGTCAATCTTTAGAAGCACTCGTTTTTCTTGGGCTTGGCTGAGGTAGGTGCGGGTTGCATGTACAGCAGCTTCACACCCCCCTGGAGTTCCGAAACTTAGTTGAACTGGTCTTAAGTGTCGACCTAGGCCATTCGAGAGTAGTTTCAAACCCACCTTTGTGGTAAGGCGGCGGAAGGTGTTCCCTACTGCTATTGGGCACACACCGCCATCTTTTTTTGCCAGTGCACAGAGTGATGCCCCAAAAAATAGGGGTGTGGCACAGTCGGGTACTTCCCCTCTTAAAACCATGTTGATGAATTTGGTGAGGGTTTCCAAGAGTGCCTCCCCAGCAGCTCCTGATCCCTGACCCAAGAGGCCTTTGAGGTGGGCGGGTCGGATACCATCTGGGCCCGCGGCTGAGCCTGCTGGGAATGAAGTCACTGCGGCAACCACCTGCTCCTTTGTGACAACTAAAGGTTGGCACATCTGGTCATTTGGGGCAGGGGGGAGGTTTAGGTCCCTAGGTGTAGGTGGGTGCTTTTCTTGTAGGGCTTCAACAACTTCGGTGCCTTGACCAGCAAAACCTTCTGAAGAGGACAACAATCTGACGGCCCCTTTGATGTCACTATCCGCCAGCTTCGCCGCGACCCTCTTACGTAGCTGTTCAGCCTCTTCCTCTTCCTTGTCCTGTTGCTTCTGGGCCCTGTTGGTAGCTGTTCGGGGGGTTCCACCAGTTTGTTTCCATCCATATACTGTGCTACTTGACGTTTCACTCTGGTGGCTAGTGAAACCTGAAGATGGTCTTGTATGTTGGTTCTGGGTGGTTTTCGGAGGGCCCCATAGGAGAAACCCAGGAGCCGTGCCCATGCGAGGGGTGTCTTGAGCTGTAGGGCCTGCTTTATGATGGTTGTAAGGGCCTCCACCACTTGGATTCTGGCTCCTTTAGGTACCCGGGCAAGGACCTGGATCCGCGCTTTCCATTTGGTCACAAGTTGGGTCAAGTCGGCGACCGGTGTTGCCGGTGTTGCCCCGGTTGGCTCTGCAGTGGGCCCTGGGCATGCGAGACATTTCCAGTTTGGTTGTTCTCCTGATGTTTTCTTTGTCAGCTTAGCACAAGATAAATGAATAGATCTAAGACAGCCGGAACATTTTCGCGAATTCTTTCTTGCATTGGTCTTTCCGCACTTAAAACACTTAGTATCTGCTAGGCCATAGTCTTCCAAGATTATCCGTTCCTCTGCCTCTACCAAGCCGACCTCCTGATCTTCCCATGATGCTTCCATCTCTACCATGTCTCCCTTGTTTCAAAAACCCCGGGAAATCTCTCCTGGCACATATCTAGATTATTGCTGTTGTTATTAATGTATAATTGGCTGGATGCATACAAATTCACATATCATAGTCAACCTTTCTGATGGGATATGTAAAAAAAAAAAAAAAAAAAAAAAAAAAAAAAAAAAAAAAAATATCATAGTCAACCTTTCTGATGGGTAATTGGCCTGCTTCTCCTAAAGCTAAGTGGTTAAATGTATAAATCCTCGGCATTGGGCACCGGTACAACTAAAAGATCTAACTGATTGAAGGGAAGCACGCCAATTATATCCTATGATTACTTACACTGGCGACGCCACCCTGATGTTGAGTATTAATAAATGCTTAGGATATTAATAATGCTGTCAACATCAAGATAGGGAGAGAGCCAGAGAGTGAGCGAGAGCCAGGATCTGAGTGGGTAACCGAATCTAGGACAGCAGTTATGGAAAAATGCTTAAATTTTACAAAATGTTAAGAGAGAGAGAGAGAGGGAGAGAGAGCAGGGGCGGGGGCGAGGGAGAAAGAAAGCGAGCTGGAGAGGGGGCTGGCCTGGTTGGGTATTGAAAGATGTTAGGGAAAAACAAATAACTAAAATGATAAAGAGCAATCTGAAGTTATAGAAAACTAAAAAATAATAACAATGAGACGGTTAAGTGCGGTGATTGAAAGATGTTAAGGATAAAAAGGAGAGAGAGAGAGAGAGAGAGAGAGAGAAATGAAAATGGACCTTGTAGCAAGTATTTCCTAAATGGTTAGAGAGAGGGAAATAAAAATGGACCTTATAGCAAGTACTTCATAATGGTTAGAATTGTTTGAGAAGTTGAAAGACCGAGGGTCAGGTCCTTGGGTTAGATGGAAGATAAGGCCTATGGTGGGGAACCATAAGGGTGAAACTGCCTGCCCTATAAACGGTTACTTCACTCACCTTGTGGTTACTGCTGGAGGTTTATGGTGCCTGGGCAGGGCTGGGCTAGTGCCTGACGGCTCCTTGTCCCCTGACTGATACTGGTAATAACACTCTCAAGATTAAACTAAATATGCTTTGTGGCCGATGTTTCAACAAGAAACCACGTTCTGTTTACTATGTGCCGAAACACCGTATCATCGCCGATCTTCTGATACGTATATGGGTCACTTAGACCCACGATACCCCTCCGAAAATCCCCTCTTTTGAGGAGCTCAACCAACCCGTGTGCTCTCACTGTGCTCTCACTCACTCGATATGATTCCATGGTATTGGTGATAGTTAATGCTCTCTCTCTCTCTCTCTCTCCTTTTTTTTCTTTTTCTGTTTACACTGAATGCATATTCTTGGTAACTTATACTCATCTTCCTGGGCAGAAGCTAATATATATTTTTTTTTTAAGCTAAAGGAGAATGATGTGTCCATATCTCCTATTTCAAAGCTTAACCAAGTTTAATAATAGTTTTAGAACATTATTTATTTTGTTTCTTATTATATATATATATATATATTTTGTTATAATTATATACTGTATATACAGTATATATATATATATATATATATATATATATATATATATATATATATATATATATATTTGTTTTGTTTTAACATTTATTACTATTTCTTCCTATTATTAGTATTACTATAATTATTATTATTATTATTTTTTAATTACCCATTGTTAAGCCAAGAATTGACACTACTTTTGAATCCCTGCAGTGTGTACTCATGTGGGTTTATACCAAATCTTAATAATCTATTCCACAATATGGAGTATCTGCTCGAAAACTGCCGTTGGTAATGAGAGGTATGGCAGCGAGGCTCCTCAAGTGCAGATGGTGCTTGTTCCACTCTTCTTGTGGTACGCAGAGGATTTCGCTGTTGTTGTCTCATTGGCTGTAAGTGTGGAATATATTGTTTTTGTATCTTAAATAGTGTGCACAGTCCTGCCACATCTCTTCTGTGCTGAAGGCTATCGATGGAATTGGTGTTTAGTTGTCATCAATTATTTGTTTGGCGCATACAGATTAACCCTAAGCCTTCGTTTCCAAATGTCGTCAATTGGCTAAAATACAGAGTACACACACATCCACAGCCATTCCAACGATACATAAACACTTGACATGCATTTCACGCAATACATTCCCAGTTAAGGAGGCGCGATAATAATGAGCTTATAGCTCGCATTGCGTGCATTCCCTTTGACGAACAAGTGAGTGAATAACATGAACACTACCAATGTGTAGTATCATGTAGTCACAATGATTCAGTCTCCCGCCCAAGCCAGAACTCTCCACTTTACAATACGTACGGTAGGCTACATGACTCACTAATTTCGAGCAAACGAAATATGATTCACGGTCCTTACTGCAGTATGAGACCCCTGGATTAACATTCAAGGGAAGGGTCTTAAAATCTACCGCATTAATCTACAATTAATTTTAACTTATATTATCAACATTTCTTGAATCTTTCAATGACACCCAAGCATTTGAGTACGGTAACCCTCCAGCGACAACGCAAGTGGGAAGATCACAAATAAATTAAACACATACAAAATCCTACTGAACAACAATACTTCACATACCGGTAATACAAATATAATTCAGCAACAAAACAAACATGATAAAGCAAATTAAAAAACAGCAACCAAGAGCTAAATAAACAGAGCGCAACAAATTAAACAAGAAACAGAAAGAAAATCACGAGGAAGAAGAATACCAAAATCAACAAACACGAAAATAAACGAAAACGACACCAAAGATAAGAGAAAACGACGATAATATTAATGCAGGAACAGAAAATGATAAAATCAAGATAATAGTAGAAATAATCCAGGGACCCACCAGAGTTCAAATACGATCATGAGCAAAATTATAACATGTAGACAGAGTATATTTGGTTGATGACAAGAAATTGTTAATATACTGTGCACACCAGGGAACAAAACAACAATCACTAACGCTCTAAACATTGTGGTAGTGTGTCGAAATGTTGATAATAGAGACATATGATTCACCCGATTCATTCCGTACACACACACACACACAAACACACACGCACATTATTAATAATGTGTAATGACGGCCTGTCACACCATATATACGCGCCCACCTTTAATAATGTATGCATAAGTGTGTGTGCGTGTGTGTATTAGAATATATGTATGTATTTGCTTGAGTTTGTTTATGTATATGTGTATATATGTATATGTGCATTTATGTATGTACAGTATATGTGTATGTATGTGTGCGTATATGTGTATGTATGTATGCGTTAATTATCTATATATGTATGTGTCTATAGTGTATACTGTTTGTGGTTCGAGGCTCGAGCCCGGCTGAGAGTATTCTATCACACACACACACACACACACAAACAAACAAACAAACAAACACACACACACACACACACCTACAATAAAGAATGTCCCATATACTATAATTCCCCCAAGCTGTCTCTACTTATTTTATATCCTTCTTTTGTTCTCTACCGAGGATTACCTCCCATTGTAGTAGGCTTTCCCTGACCCTACCTGTACGGACCGTAGGCCGTTTCGCCTTTCCCCTTTTCAAACTCCTCATTTGATCTCTTCCGACGTTTGACATCCATTCTAATTGGCTTTACCTGACCTACAGTCCGTTGCCCCCATTAACCCTTTTCCAATTCCCTCATTTAATCTCTCCCAAGGATTTAACTTCTATTATTAGCCTCACCTGACCCTACCAGAACAGTTTTTGTATGTCTGTATGTTTGTTTGCATACGTGAGCGTTTATGTATACGGGCATGTGCACACTTACTGCATGTTCTTATGTTCTTATATATGTATGTATATATATGCGTATGTATGTGTGTACGTATGTGTATATATGTATGTTCTGTATATATATAAGTAAAATAAATGTGTACTGTATATGCACTGTAAATCACTTCCTCTCATGGTTAATTTATGATAATCTGTATTTTACACTAGCATAATTATTGTATTAATTTATTTTTATTAATGAAAAGGATATTATACTCACACATTGTAAACTGAGCTTACCATTTTCATATCTGTACATCTCATGTTCATCCACTAAATTGTAAAATGTATATTTTCAGCTCATGAGGCTGCCATTCTTCAATAAACCGTTTATTATTATTATTATTATTATTATTATTATTATTATTATTATAAAACATCATGTTCTGGATGGGTGTCTTTACGGTGGGGGATGGGAGGGGATATGCATGTTAATCAATAAACATGTATGTAATTGTCCACTTGCGACTTGAAGGTTACACATATGAAAAAACCCAACAACAATACGTTATTCAAAATAAAAATGGCCTCCAGCAATTTTTTTTTTTCGAACACTTAACCCGTTATACTACGACAGATCCTTTTTAAACTGCACAAAATCGTCTAAATATAGCTTGAATAATATTACAAAGATATCGCCGGTACAGAAGGGGTTAAGTGGAGATTATACAATTATGGAATTATTAAATACACCTGAATAATATTAGGAGATAAATATATAGTGTTGTGTATATCGTGGTCAGGTGAGATTAAATATGTTCAAGACACTCCTGACTGTGGTGGTGGGGTGGCTATAGCCCTGGGTTACCATCCTCAAGGGCCTAGGCTCGAATCCCAAGTTAGGTTAGTAACATAATTTCAGATTCTGTGTTTAGGGTATGCATTTATTTAAAAGAAAGCCAAATACCCTTTACCCATTACACCCGAATTGCCAAAGGCTGAAATTATCACGGCAGACAGAAAAGTAGGTCCTGAAAAAATGCCACCCATAGTAATGCCGATTGTCACAAGTCCTTCATCACCAAATTCTCGGCAAAATAAAATTCTGAACAAAACTCTACACATATATGGAGAGGGGGGGGGGTTGTATAAAAACACAACATTCCATTGAACCGCCCATAGCGATAGAGAAAATGTCAACAGTATCATTTAGGTATTGGTCC